>JACXSJ010002567.1:0-41915 GCA_014851325.1 Pentalonia nigronervosa | reverse complement strand
TGCTTATATGTATTTTTTATCCCTCAATACGATTAAGAATATATTGATAGTAGTTTAAAACTAATTAATTTTATATATTTAAATTGTGTGACAAACTGTGGTTGTAATAACTTAATTTTTACATTCTTTTGAATATAAACTTTAAAATATTATCAAATAATTAAAATATAATATACATTTTTAATATGAACAACTAATAAAGGTATACAAAAAATAACATACCAATAGAAAAAAAAACATTAACTTATATGTTACGATTAATACATTTTATAAAATCTAATACAATATTATTTAGTTATATTTTACAGAACAGGGAACCATATATATATATATGTGTGTGTGTGTGTGTGTGTGTGTGTGTGTGTGTGTGTGTGTGTGTGTGTGTGTGTGTGTGTGTGTGTGTGTGTGTGTGTGTGTGTGTGTGTGTGTGTGTGTGTGTATTTCTATATATTACATTAATTTAGTATACTTTTTCCTAACACGATGTTTTGAATTTTTGCTTTGTCTTGTTAGACTTTTAATCTTAATGTAAAGTATAGATTTATTAGTATTGATACAATTTAGTTCTTATGGTTGGTGAATAATATTTGACCTGAGTATTCATATTATTGGTATTAAAAACAGACCTATTAACATATTTTTTTATCTGCAAGTACAATTTATTAACGACATTTTTTTGATTTATATTTTTTTAATATTGCTTACACCTAAACCATTGCTCATAAACACTACATAAATAAATAACATTTTTGCTTAGTTTATTTAATGCATTATTTCTATTCTTAATATTAATTAGTACATTATTTGTTTTATTGTCAACTAAACACCCCTTACAATCATCACAATGTATTTGTTTCAATGTTCTTTTTACAACAAATCCAGTATATAATATATATTCAGTGATATTTTCGACAAAATCTTATACTTTATAAAATGTATGAAAATAGTCATATCAGTGTTTGGATTTTATAGCACTAAGAATTTCTGAAATGAGCGATAAAATTATGATCTAAAAACATTAAAAATGGAAAGCAAAAATAAGTGTGAATCAAAATTATATTAAATTTATTATATTTTATGGATAGTCAATTTTTATCTTTTGAATTAATATCTATTATATAAACTTAAGAATTAATACATTTATAAAAAAACTAAAATGACCTTATCTGTTAACAATTTAAAACAACATGTTTAGACCTATGTATAATATGTTATATCTTGAATGAAGACATCGTTTGAATTTGTGAGAATGTTTTTTATTGATTTACATAAATAAATATTATTAGTATACTTTTTTTCATTTAATATAAACGAAATTTATGAAAAATACAAAATAAAGCAATATTATATTATTCATATAAGCAAAAACATAGCAAAATTAAATTTCATATTTGGAATCCCAGGCGCATAAGACAAATGTATATTTCACTGTGCTTTTTTTATCTGTATCCTTTTGTAATTATCAAATGCTATAAAATCCGAACCCTGGCCATGATCATTTTGAAATTTAACATTTTGTTTACCGTCATCAGAATCAGTAGGAAATGTATCGTTGGTATCTAATAAAAGATGCGTTGTTTATACTATTATAGAATGATATATCGAATATCCGATATCCGATGTGTAACAATAACTTTGCGGATACGGCAATGTAGCGATTCGCTTATATTTAATAATTTTTGTCTTTATTTTCTACAAACATTATAATAATAATATTAAGTGTTATGAAGATAAAAAATCATCAACAATTTTTGAATTGTTTTCATTTTTATAACAAATCTATATGTAGGTAGTGAAAAATAACTTATTTGTAAGGGAAGTCTGAACACCTACCTCTCTCCCCACCAACATGTATATGCCATAGCCAAAGCCATTATGAACGAAGAAAACACACAGCACACACGTCTTATTTCATTGATTAATATTTTTTTCAAATATAATTAATATAAGGTCAAGTATTCATTATGCTATTTTTTTTTTTACCAATTTAAAGGCAATTAATGTAATTCTGATTTCAAAATATATGTAAACATGTACTTAAAATGCACGCTGTAACACAGGAATGTCAAACTCTAAGTATTAACTGGGCCAAATACATTGAATAGTTTACTATGCGAGCCACGCATAAAAAAATTATCAAAAAAAATAAAACATTTTATACAATTTTTTTATTTGTTAATCTATATTAGGGTGACCAGACGTCCCGTTTAAAACAGGATTGTCCCGTTTTTGGTCATCATGTCCCGTTGTCCCGATAAACTTCGAACGGGACGCTTTTTATCCCGTTTTTAGAAGATTGTCCTGTTTTAATCCCGTTATTTCAATATTATTATATTATGTTTGTGAAAAAAATATCGATTTATGAAACAATTAATATAAAACAGTTTTACTCGTATATATGTTTAAAATTAGAAACCAAATTTATAAATAACAGACAACATGTTCAGCTGCGCGACTGTTTTGGTCGTCGTCGTCTTATCGCACCGACCGACCAAACTACGCACACGCTACACAATTATTATTATTATTCCTTAAATATAAAAGTATGTGTACGCCGACGGTCGTCTGCTATTTTTGTTTTTTAATTATTACGAATACCCGTATCGACAAGCCTGTAGTCTTATGAATATTATATTGATTCGACTATTATTATTATTATTATTATTCTATTCTAATTATATTATGTTCGTCATCGTTTTTACATTGTCCGTGTTCTTCCGTCTTTTATAGGCATTACGCGTTTATCGCTAATAGTTGTTAGTTGACACTGCTCGCTGTTGACATTCGATCAGTGAATTTCTTTCCGTAAACTCCTAAAAAGCTGATGTTGTAAATTTCCTAATTCTTGTTAAAAAAAAATGTAACAGTATTGGTATGTAATAATGTATTGTTTAATTGTTTAATACCTAAATTTTAATATTTAAAAGTACATTTTTTAATTGTTTAAAGAATTATAATAGTTTTGACCAGTGCTCGACATGGGGGGGACGCAGGGGGACGGAGTCCCCTAACTAATTTTTCAGAAATTTTAGCGTACCCCTACTTTTATTTTTAATTCTTAATAACGTTTAATAAGTGATGGGGACGCTCTTTTTTATAGCTAACAGAGTCCCCCTACTTTAATTTTGCCAAGTCGAGCACTGGTTTTGACTTTTAAAATGTAACATTGTGTTGTTTAATAAAACACAAAAAAAGAAAATATTCATAAATATTTAAAAACTTTTATTATATTTAGGTTATTTACTCAAAAACGGTAAAGTAATAAGAAAATAATTGTTTGTGATATGACTTAGATTTGTATTTTTACTCTCTACAGTTGTGTGCATATGTGTTATTAATGTATATGGAAGAATTTTTCTTTGGGGTGTTGGGGGGGGGGGGGGTAGACGTTTCAGATGTCCCGTTTTTTTTATTTTCTTAATATGGTCACCCTAATCTATATAGGAGATCTAATTAAATGAAAAACTTTTAAAAATACTTATTCTATTACAGTTTATCATAAGATAAGACAGAAAACCAACTTAATGACGTCTATCTCTGTTTAACACAGTTATTGTGACACAAAATGAAAATTGTATAATCTTTTTTTTGGAATTTTCATTATTTATTTAATTTAGATTGATAATACTGTCCATCAATTATTGGCAACAACAGGCTATTAAAAATGTACTACGGGCCATGTGTTTGACGTGTAAAAGAGTTTAATAATATGCATCGAAAAAAATCACTAGAATAAAACTCGCTTAAGACGCTCACGCTGAAGACTAAAGAGGATTTTTTTTGCCAGTCCTTGGACGTTTTCTATAACATTGGTTAATATGTTCAGATGCTTTTCCGAATAAGACGTAACTTTTAATCTGGTCCTTTAAAGACCGTCCGAAGCGAGTATTAATACATTTTATTTTCATTTGAATTTCATGCAATAAACACTGGTCCCCAGTGAGAAAACTCGCGAGAGCTATAAGGACTATAAGCCTCGGCTAGTACTACGAATCAAATTTCTGTCTTAGCACTTAGCCTCCAAGTGTTTTGGTTATCGGAGATCACGCTGACTTCTACAAGTCTCCATCCCTAAACGTATATTACATTATACGTACACAATAATTAATGGACGAACGTCGATCTTTCGAATCGCACACACGCATCGATAGCGCGGTAAGACTCTCTGACCGGATAATGCGTATTATAACGTCGATCGAATGCTTTTACATTCAAAAGGATTATAATACGGCGCCGTTGAAATCCACAAAGTTTAGAGTGGAACCGATTCGAGTTCGACGCGCACGTCAGACGTCGAAGGTAAACTTGCCAAAAAGGTTTTCAAAGTACCCGCTTTCGGGCCCGTATAGTATATAATAATGATTGCTCTTTCGACGACGGTGAGCGCAAAGTTAACGAGATCTTTTCCCGTCGCCGCGCCGCCGGGGATTCACGAAACACATCATTCACACACACACACACACACACACACACACACACACATACACCCACCTCCACGAATGTTCCAAGATAATACATGTTCGGCGACGCTAGATGACAATTTTATTTTAAGGGCACCTGAATTTACTTGGTTTTTAGTTAGTTGAGATCAATTGTTGTTTAGATTCATGTCATCCCTTCTCCCAGTCCACAATAAATGTTTTAAACAAAATGAAGTATCACTGAGGACGCCATTGGATTGAGTGACCTGTTCGGAAATTAACTATTTATGCCAAAATAAAAATAAGGTACGATTTTCTGACAGCCCGTCTGCATCAAGTTTACATGCGTAAATATAATATAAAATTCATATTCAAAAATGACATAGTTTATAATAAAAAATTTAAAATGTCAAACAAAATAATTAAACAAGAATATTCAGTTTTGCATCACAATAATAAACATTTTTATTTTTATTTTTTAACATTACAATAGTTATAATATATTTTTTCTTTTTCAAATCATAGTCATAAATCCGAATTTTTTAAAAATAATATGATCAATAATACACATATTTTCAAACAATAATCAATATTAGATGCATTTATTTTTTATAACTTATAATATTCTAATAATAATATTATATATTAAATAAATAATATTTTTCAAATAATAACCAGTTACACAATTTTTTTAAATCATAGTCAACAGCACAATTTTTTTTAAAAATAATTATCAACGATACACATTTTTTTCGAACAATAATCAATATTAGGTACATTTTTTTTTAACTATAACAACTATATATTTTTTTTTCAAAAGCATATTTTCTATTAATAATCAATCACACACATTTTTTATATAATAACTATGTCGTGTTTTTATATATGAATTATAAATGTTTACGCAGATAAATTTGGCGCAAATGGGCTGTACCCTAAACGAATTATTTTTTTTTTTGACTAGCCCGTCTGCACGCATTGCTTAAAGATTGATTGATCTATCTAAACATCATGACGGTGGACGCGACCATAATGTTTTACAGGGTAATCGTCCATTTAATTTAAGACATTACTTATTTCTGAAAATACTAATGTTTTTGAAAATATATAATTTCAATTATTTTATGTCGTTAAAAAAACATTTTTGAAAAAAATATACTTCTTATCGTTAAAATTGTTTTACTATTTTAAATGAAAACCATACATTTTTAATATCATGTGCCTAAGGTAAATATTATTTGGAATATTCCGATATTTTAAATCAAATTTCGGAGAATCAATTTTCACAGCTTTTGAGTATTTAAGCCTTAAGATAATGACGAGTAGAGTAATGGTGTTTGTTGCCAACCAGCTCAACTAAACTTTATACTCAGTATTTATAACTCTTAAACTCTTCGTCCAAAATTTGATTTGTATACATCTAAGTATTTCAAAAAAATATTTTTCTTTGAAATAAGCAAATTGAAAAGGAACGTTGTCATTAAAAAATAAAAAAAAAATAATATTAATATGATCATGATAGTAAATATATATATTTCTTTAAGAAGATTTTATCGAATTAAATGTATACAAAATAAATATTTTCAAACACGCTTATATTTTTTTCAAAACGAGTAGTGTCTTATATGGATTTATTGACGTCTGAACCTACGAACGTTAACATTCTTTTACTCGACGAAGTCACTTAGCAATGAAAAGCTGGAAACAATATAATGATCACATCGAAACCGACACGATGATTTCAGTGCAGCCTGTCGAAAAATAATCATCGCAATCGATTTAGACAAACATCTTTCTTGTCACATATGAACGACTGGGTAGCAGCTATTAAGTGTTCAGTGACGGACAGACGGGTAGAATCGAAGATTCTTCCGAAATTCGTTGCCATGTAAAAAGGTTTCACCGATATTTTTGGAAAACCTCGTTAGTCATCGATTCTTGTTGAAAAAATAACGAAAAACCGATTTAAACGGTTGTTTTTTTTCTCCACGCATTAGTTCCTACTTGGTCATATTTTCCAAAACGTTCTATAACTAAACTCTAACATCAACACAAGTCTTATTTTATTCCGTAATGTCAAGACCCGTCAGAATAAAATTCCACTCGGGACAAAATTAAAATGCATTAGAAAAATGAATTTATATTATCATATTTTGTTACTTACACTACGAGTGTCTTTGTTTTCTGATATAGAATAATACCAGTCAGCGGCGTGTGGCATACGGTCCAATTGTATCACTTAAGATATAAATCATGATAAGGTTTTTATGCAAATCCATATTCTTCTACGATTCAATTAGAATTATTTTGATTCGAAATTTTGACGTTTTTTAATGTGTAGATTCATGGTTATTTTTATTTTTTGAGTACTTGAGTAAAAATAACTATAAATTACATAAAAGATACATTTTTTATAAATAGTTAATGATTTTTTTTGTTTTTTTTTTCGATTTTTTGCACTGGTTTGCACATTTTATTATTCAAGTTATAAATTTATGTAAAGTGACAACCGCTGAAATTTAAAAATTTAAAATCATATTTTGTATCTTCGTGTTGGTTCTATAGTTCCCATACTAATATTACATTTTCCGTTAATGATTTTGCATTTATTTAATTAAACTCTAAGTATAATAGTTTATACACATTTGTAAGCAGAAATATACTGATATTTAAATTGTATATTTTTATTTCACATAATATATTTATTTTTTTCTTAATGTTCATTGAAACGACCTCTAGGTCTTCGTCAATGCTTATCACAAATGAGTAGTAGGGAGATAATATGATCTATTTATCCATGTATATATTACTATATGCATGATACTATCCCCTTTTCCAAGAGCAGATATGTACGGTCTTCACTCCCAGTGAAGTGGGACCTAGTTGGAAACCAGATGATGCAATCGGACGACAGCACGGGAAAATGGCGATTGCGTAGAATCACACAAATTGTTTGCACTTTGCTTGAATCGAATCGATGACCGTGTGAGTCACAGTCAACTGCGTGACTTCTACACTACTCCGGATCCACATAATATATGTTCTAATCTTTTTAAGATATTTAGTGTTTTTTAGTAGCACAAAGAATTTTTTTCAGATGTTTTTGAATTTTCAAGTGGATAAATATGTGCATTTTTAACAATAATTTTTGCATACAAATCCGGGCCTTATACACGAGTGCAGAGTGGGTATTTATTGAAAGATAATACAACATTTTATCGACTGGTGTTATAACAATATAACTATATGAGGAGATGGTCATCTACAATTATTAATTGATCAATATACACCTTTTTTTTTTTATTTTTATTTTTTTGTTTTTATATACACAACTGCTACTGGTGGTGGTTTTAGCTAGACGGGAGGGGATGCTTGGGAATTGGAGCACCCATCGTTTTGCATAGGTCAGGCTAGGTATCATTAATTTTATATTTTACATTTTTATTATTGTGTACGCATAAAAACAAAAATAACATTTTATTTCAACGTGTATTATATGGTATACGTAAATTGCACGTGTTTCATAGAATTTAAAGTCAAATATATTGAAAATGTTTGAAATTAATTTGTTTATAAATGTCGAGTATGAAATATATTTCGTTTGATTTTTCTTCGTTTTTAGAATGTTCGCATTATACCACACGTTAAGATCCCTACAATAGAAGAGTGTGGGAGTGTGTGATTTGCACCAAAATGAGTTTGTATATTGTCGATTCTTTCGTCAAAAGTTTCGTTGACGTTGAAAATAGACGGACCCAATTGATCATGATCATTTTTAATTTTAATTAAAAATGGTAAATAAAATCGGTTTTGCAAATTATTAATCAATTTGAAATACCATTAAAGTGATTCAATAATTATCCAGTACACAGTAATTCTTATAAAATGTCAATTTATCGTTAGTTATATGAGATTTGGTTTGGGATTTTCTTTTTTGAATCCATTAAACCGTTGATTCCATAAACTTTTGATCACACATTAAGCGTTAACTCACTATAACATGTTTTTCTCTGAAACGACTCACGATAAATCCTCAATTCCTCGATGTTTTTTTTTTCGACAAAACAGAACGTACCTACATAACGTTCGCACAACTAAAATAAACGAATGAAAAAAAATTACAAATTATAGTAGATCGCATCGACGACGTTATTACCAGGGGTTTAGTTTAAACTGTTGTAGTTCGCCGAGGTTCCGGTGTGTATTTATTGCTGCGTGACAGCCGTTATCGTATTTCATCCGACGACTGCAAAAACGCGACACGTTTGCAGGCGTTTTATAGTTTTATCCGATTAAGCAATGATAATATTATAACATTGTGATATCTTATGAATCCAACCAGCAGCGGAAATTAACAAAAAAATTAAACCATACACCGAGTAAAAAACGTACTCTCTCCTTCGACTATTATGACGTTTAGTTAGGTCAGGTCAGATGCATTGTGACGCTCGAGGGACCAGAAAAAATAAGACTTATGATAACCGATTATTATATCAACCGACGTTTAAAAAAAAAGAGTAGTCGTAAATCAGTGGATACATATTATATTATATATGTGTTCACAAAACGTTAATTCTAATATATTTTTTATTAGGAAGTTATGTATATTTTCAATAGGTGCACATTATTAAAAAAAGCTATTATTTTAGTTTGTAACGTTTTTTTTTTAATAATGTATTTTTATTTCAACTTTTTTAAAGTTTGTTTTCCGACTATTATTATTAATGGGCACATAATTTGACATTGATTGCTTAACATTTTGCCCTATATTTAAAACTATTATTGTAAAAAACTGTAGTTAATAATACGATCCCTGGATGTTATAGAAAAAATATCTGTCTAAGTTTACCAAAAATAAACAATCAATAAATTAGTTAACATAAATAAAACATAGGTTAGGATTTATTTTTAAAAATTATTTGTCTTTACATCCGGTGTGTCACTACAACTAGGGTCGTCATTATAAATTATGTACTGTGCATAATATTAGATAGAAAATGCTATTGTTTGGACTGAATCAATAAACTTTTCAATATTCGACTTCGACAAGATGTTGTTTCATGAGCATTATTACATATTGATAGGTGAAGATCGGCTGGTACAGATCACCGTACATACTCGTCTCGGGCAACTGTTTATTTTGATATTGTTCAATATTCTTCACTATGATTTAAAATCCCGTGTCAAAGACATATCAAATGTAAAAATAGTTTGAAAAAACGAATAGTATGCCAAAATTGTTGATGTAGTTAGATAAACCAATATTTGTCGTGCACTAGATCAGTATGCGAACAAAAATTATCTAAACATTACCGGTGATACGGTTTTAATTTTGTAATACTAAATACATTTGTTTTATTTTTTTTTAAGACATTTTGAATCAGCATCTAAGAATATGGAGATATTTTAAATATAAAAACATGTTAATAAATATGAAAGTTGATGTGTAAACGTTCCGAATTTAAAAAAAATATATGCAAACAAATTGCGAATTTTTTAAATTTTGAAAGTATATTTGAAAAAATTGAAATTAAAAAAAAATGGGAAAAGTAGCATAATATTTCTATCTTGAATTAATACAAACTCAAAGTCTTTACATAAACATGAATGAAACACGACTGGTAGTCTCGCGAGTAATGATCAAAAGAAGGATAAGGTTATCAACAAAATGATAAATTGAGTAGTGTTTAGAACCAAAAAATAATTTATATTTTTAAGTTTTAGATACGAAATCATTGGTTTATGACAGCTTAAATATGAAATCTATATTTTTGTTTTGGTCGTTTTTAAATCTAACGAAGACAAATTATACTACTTGAATTGGTTGTTAGTGCATTCCAGTTTGTATTCATTTCCGAGTTAAGTTTTTCACGTAGAAATGAAACGAGTGATTATGCATCATCTGAAGAAACGTTTCTATTGAAGTCATCTCCTTGTATCATTAGAATCTTATTTATCTTTATCATTATCTAGTTTTCACCAAGTTCACGAGTTCTGTCTGAAGCGCGTAGTGGATAATAACAAAGTGCAAACATTTTATAATTTCCTTGATTTGTTGATTGGGTGAGATATGTTGTACTACTATGGTAAGTAGTTAAATACCTTCCGATTGTTTTGTAACAAATATGCAACTACAGATACGTCTTTATTTTTGTTTGCGAATAACGTATATAACCGAAGTTCAGCGGAATGTTCCAATGTTTGACAAGTTCTAGTTACACTATTTACGGTGTAACGCCTTACGCTGATTAAAGAGAAAAAATCGTATGCCGAAATCTAAGACGTTAACGCATTACAAACATAGATAATTATTTAAAATATGCATGCAATAAAATGAGTATTAAATACGAATACTCATTGGTGTTGTGTATATAAAAAATGAACGATGAACGACAAGATAACTACTGTAAAATACACGTTACAAATGTACACGATCATAAATACAAGTAGAACTTGATAAACAATTCGAATAAATTGGCCAAAAAATCAACACCACCCACTTATAAAAAAAATATATATATGCATAAAAAATGAAGATTTTTTCATAAAAAAATTACCTTGATGATACACAGCACTGTTATTTATTCGTAACTTTAGAATTTGTATAATATTATTTGTACAGCAGTTACCTTTAACGGGAGACGTGAACATATGTATCACTATTGCCTATATGACGTGCCGTGTTACCGTTATCGGATATTATATTTATTTTTACGTTGGTTAAGATTTTAAAAATATGACTTTAAGTAATCTTGTAATTTATTAAGTACGTTAAATTATATACAGCAAAAACAAAATAACATTAATTTAATAAATTGAATATTTAAATTTTTCAAATTAATTGATTTAACTAAAAAGTATTTTATCAAATATAAAATGTACTAAAGCAATTATAATAAGTTATGATGTAGGCCTCCACACAAGTTATAATACTCATAATACTCAGCACATAATAGTAAGCATTTCAATTAAAATGACAATAAAATTAATTCCAGACAATATTTCTCTCAATTTAGAGTTTTACCCTAATATTATAATATCGCTAAAATTTAAGTATATCTCAGGAGATCTGATGAAGTATGAAAGAAGCAGATATTTTCTTATTTGTTTTTAATCTCAATAAACATTATATATATATATAAACTATTAATCTCATTTGATTACATCAAAATGTTGAAGATGTAACAGTTCATGAAATCTGTAGTTGTATCGATTGTTGTTGTGTAACAATAATCTACAGCGTAAATAAAAATATACGACATTGATAAATGCTGATTTTTAATCCTGCGGATCCGCTGTGTATCGTGCGATCGTGTTTCATAGCGCGACCGATATTCCGGGGGTGGTTTATTTCCCGAAGTCATTATTTTACAAGGCCTCCAGTGATTCGAAACTGTATGTTTTATCGAACAATAGGGTCCTCGGGACTAACCGGAATAATTTAAATTATTAACTTACGTCCGACCGAGTTGCAACTTTGTTTTCGTCGGACCGCCAGCGAGAACAGGGGACAAGAGTATGAGCATATTTTGAATTTCCGTCGGTCCTCTGTGTTAGGCGTAGCGAGGTCATAAAAGGTGGGTCCGAATGTTCGTTTCGAGTATTTCGATAAGTATTCGTACTCGCATTGTGCAGGTATAAGTTTGCGATTTATTGCCTGAATTTTCCAAATATTCCGAATCGAGACGGCGACGGAATGCAAGTCGTGTTATAATTCAGTTGAATTCGGTGAAAAAATGTCGCTTCTGCAATCACCAAAGACTACTGAATTATTATTAGATATTATTATTATTATTGTTCGTTCTTCCGTCGCAAATTGCAAAAACAAAGTTATGTTTTGTATGTATTGTTCGAGATTTCGTGATTCAGTGCCAATCAGAAGTTCGGTATAATTCTCAGAAATGTTGTCGGGAATGTTTATTTTCTATTTTTACAAACTTTGAAATTATGCACATCAACGAGTCCCTAATAAATTCAGTGCTCACGAATTGCGTAACAGTTTCGCGAATTGCGTCCCACTTTCGTCTCAAAATAAAGGTAACACAAATTACCTCCAGAGTCTAAATATTTAACATTTTTCTTTCAGTTAATTTCAAATAAAAATAGCATTCAGTTTGAGGAGCGAAAATCAGATCTTTTTGTCCCAAATTTGATAGTTTTTATTTTTTTTTTTATTTGTATCGAACAAACACAGATATTACATAATATATATATATATATATATATATATATAGAAGTATTAAAAAATATAAAAACCGGGATACTATAATATTTAATAAGAATAGAAGTCTTGTTCGCACCAATATGAGAAATAATATTAACGATAAAAAAGTGAAATAACAATGGCACATTGTTTTCATTTTAAAATTAATATCCAAAAACTAAAAACGATTATCAGAAAGGAATTTTTTTACAATAGATATTTGATTTTATTTACGACTTCTTTTTATACGAATATAATGTAATTATTATTATTAATATTTTGATTTATGATTGGCGTGTGCAATTTTAAAGTAGGTAATTATTACAAAAAACGTAATATTGAGTGTCGCGTGTCCCTGGCAGTTTTTGAATCAAAGGGGGACGTTGGAGGACAGAGTTTCTCTTCTTTTTAGAAACTATTTATGCGTACCCCTTCTTATTATATTCTAACCAACACGGAATTTAAATGATCGGGTATGTACATTTTTTTTTACAATTTTACAACCCCTCTCCTTCTAATTTTGTCCAAATTCAAACAATGGTCCAAGCTGCAATTTGTTCAGATGGTGGTCGTACAACACAACTTCTTTACTTTTTCAAACAAATCGGCTGTTAATATTTAAATCTAATTCTATCACTCTTGGGCGAGTGTAATAACTTTGACCGTAAACTTAATAACCATCTGTTTAAGCGATTATCATTTATACCGTTTAGACGAGTGAAATTATTTTTACCAGCATCAGTGATATTGTGCACTGCGAATGTTATTTTATTTTATTAATTGTTGATTATGCATTACAATATTAAAATATAACAAAAAACCAGAGTTTTATGTAAATGCATATTCTTCTACGATTCACCTAGAATTATTTTGATGTTTTGTAATGCGTAAATTCTATGATTATTTTTTATTTTTACATATTTTAGCATATTTGAGTAAAAATAACTATAAATTGCATATTATTTCTATATAATGGCATAAACGTTGATTTTTTTTATGAATAATCAATATTTTTTTTTTATTTTTTGCTTTGATTCAAAAAAACGATTGATTTTTTCAAGTTTTCAAAATATAAATCTTTGCTACGGGACAATCACATTGTACATATTTGTAAGTAGAAGTATTATACTGATATTTATATTTCACATAATATATTTTGTAATTTTTTTAAGATATTTTTAATCTTTTGTAGCATATAATAAATAATTTTTTTTTTTTTTGTATATTTTTAAATTTTAGAGAACACGAATATTTGGTATATATATTGTACGTGATTTTATTTAATTATTTACATTTTTGTCAATTTACAATGTACGTTCTTATGCAATACACAGATTAATTTACCTACATGCCTATGTATACGTCTTATTTGCCCAAACAGTACTTTTGATGAAATAAATACTCATCCAAACAGTATAATTTAACGGTTATATCTAAATTGATTTTCATACTTGCAAATTGTCGCTTTAATTGGTTTTATGATATTTTTCAATAGTTATTATAACGAAATTTGACGTCGTAACTAGGAAATTTCGATACAATAGCTAGACATAGAAAGCTAGACTGTAAAATGAATCAACAGATATTTTCCGTTATTTATGGATGCATCAATAACCAATACATTTTCATTTAAAATTAAGATAACAGTTTCATTAAGGTCAAGTATGGCTAAGGAAATACGACTATAATGACTTTAAAATAGATCATACAATGAAATATTTTTTTGGTTTATCTTTATTATTAACCGAAGAAATCAAAAATCGTTGTATTTATAATTTAATGACATTAAAACCAATAAATACAAAATATGAAAAGTTTTATGATTATAAACTAACAATAATATGAATGAAGATAGTAAATGTCCACCAACAATGAGGGCAGAATTTACATGTAACTAAAGTACGAACAACTAATTGTTATGAATAGCTTCACAGAAAGTTCAATATTAATTTTCATTCCGCTCAATCAAACATTTTTCATTTTTTCGTTTTTTCAATGAGGTTTAAACTTAAACATACATTAAACTACAGAAATTCACAAAATATACAGTCTTAAAAAACTTAAATTAAAGAAATGTATGAATTTCCACTAAATGAAAATTCTAGATTACGAGTAACAATTTTTTCTTTTTAAATTTTAAAAATTAACATAAATGTATTGTTTTTTTTTAAACTAATTATTGTACTATAATATTGATACTAATTGACACGTGATTTATTATTTATTATAATATATTGCATTAATGACTTTACATATAATCAGATACTATTTCCCGTATAAAACTGGTATTTTAATTTTTTTAAAAATTTTTATATAAAAATGGTGTTAAAAAATGTAAGACAAAAAAATTTAGGAACCGGTTTGGGTTCAATTTGAATGTACCGAATATAAATATTCATCCGAAATGGACCAACATTTAGGATCGATTCTTTCAAAAACTAAAAAGTACAATTACCTGTCTGAGAACGCAATCGATTTAAAGTCGTGTTTAGTCGTTAAGTATAGTGTTTATATATTACATCATGTTATTTTATTTTATGAGTTACGATACGCAATAAAAATAGTTTTAGTATACCTAATAAGCAAAATAAACAAAGATTTTTTACTAGATAAAGAATGTTTCATTTAGTATACTGAAACCCTTTATATATTTTTTTTTATTAACGCAGTTATCCAAACTTGATTTATAAACATTTCAGATATATTTTAGATATTTTAAAAATCTTGATGTCTTTTGTATTCCTGGATAAGTACCCCGTGAAGATGCATAGTTTTTTTTTCCAAAAAACAACTCCTATTTTCTACTGTAAATTATCATGCCAATATATTATATTGACACATTAGAATCAAAATTCAAATAATTGGTTTCCGAGTTATTTGACTTTCTGTAAGTAATAAAAATGCCAAATACGGTGATTTGAAAATTTTATTATTTATCAACATTAGTAGTTTATAAAAATAGTTAAAATGATAAAATGACCATTATCGTTATTGGAATAAACATTTCAATAACTGATAGAATATCACCATTCAAATTTTGAAATAGGAATATCAAAACATTCAAAACAATTATCCACTAAATAATTTAAAGTTAAAAAGGAGGGTTATCGTTTGAATAACAGAAGTTTTTATCAACACTAAAAACTTCGATCAAACGGTACAGATACAATTCTATAATCTGAAAAATGGTCTTTGATTATATTTAAAAATTACAAAAATTAATGTCTGAAAACATTTATTAACAAAGGAAACAGTGTGGGTGAGCGTGCTCGGTGAATCACACTGTACAGGTGCTCGGTAGTTTTAATAATATGGAAATAAGTCGTTTAGGTTTATAAATAACGGTTATTTTTTTACGTAGTTAAGACTTATTAAGACTTACATTATTCGTTTTAAAACTGTCGTAAACGTGAACGATTTAATATACCAACGATGTTGAATATTGCTAATTAGGAGACGCTTGCGATGAGCGCGTATCGCGATCAAAGCTCCGGGACGTTCTATAAACAAATTTCTTTTTTTTGTATAATTTTACCATAAGTAATATTATAAGGCTTTTTTTTTTTTATTTTTTTTTTAACTCAGGCTCGATAGTTTGTTAATACGAGCATTTATATCGACATAATATCCAGAATCCTGAGATTTTATAGAATTGAAAAGATAAAAGATTTTTCATTGAAGTAGTGATGAGAGTATATTATATAGTTTACACGACATACAATATTAGTATATATTTTAAAACGCAAGCATGAGGGTAATTGCATGAATAAAGTAAGTGGCCGTATACGATTCTTTTTTTTTTGATTTTTTAAATCAAATTAAAATTTCAGAATCATAAATTAATCATCTGTTTATCCATATTATTATAATATTTACCAAAACCATTTTACTTACCCTTGCTTAAAAAAAAAAATAATTGACAAAAGACGTTTTATCAGCCTATATTTCATGATAATATATTAGCAATCCTATTAGAGTAATGTATTTTCTTATTATTAATTTGGAAAGTTTGATTAATTTTTGGAAAAAAACATTGCGTTTGAAAACGTAATTTTTAGCTTACCTTCTTTTATTTATATATTATTAATTATTTATATATATATATATATATATATTATACGCACTCCAATCTAATACTTTCTCATATATACACATATATACATACATACATAAACACACATAATGTGTGTGTGTGTGTATAAGTAAAGATTTAATTATATAACGAATTAGCTTACCTTAATTCGACTGCAGATCTATTATATACTTGATGGAAGACTGAAGAATATTCCTTCTCATACAATTTATCATTAATTATGAAAACAATTGATTTATTTGAAATACTTAAAAAAATAATATATTTATAACTTAAAGAAACCAGAATGTTATATAATATAGAATCGTTGTGAGACGTTGCTCACCACGTGTGTCTGCTGCTGGTGGTATACGTAGGGCGACTACTATTGTCCAGATTGGGGTGGAGTCAAGTGTGTATCGCCCGAGGGATGAATTGATTTATTTGGATGATATCAGGAAGACATAACAATATAAGATAACATCCTATACATTAATACAATAGTTTAAACACTTCAGTGATTTTGTTAAAATTTAAATATCAAATGCTTATAAATAATATTATTTAAATTATATCATTTTCAGAAAATTCTGATATAAATGATTGGATCATAATTCAAGCAACTTTAATTATTTGTTTTTAAATTACAATAAAATAAGAAAAACATCTGATGAGAAATCGTAATATTAAGCGTGAATACACAATACCTAATTATAAATGTAATTAATTAGTTTGGCTTTCCGGTATTTTTTTTTTTTTTTTATGAAATGAAGAAAAACTTATGGAAAATCGTGTGTTATAATTTTAAGCCTTAGATTTAAACAGAACAATTTTCATGGAATTTAAAATAAAAAAAACTGCAAATTTAATAAATTAAAATTAAAATCCAGAAAATTTTCTAGGAAGACAACTTGTGTACCCCCGGTTTTCGTTGGGATACAGTCGTGTACCAGAAAAATGTCGTCAGGACACAACACTCGCATTAAATACGTTTTTTACAGACCGAATGCAGTTCGATCATTTCTGTCGAGGACTCCGATAAGGACCAAGTCCCTCCTCTCCGAATCGACCAGGGATTCGGTCCGCGCGTACCGACATCGTTCATCTTGTGTACTATAGTACGCTTGGATCGCCGATCGTACACGATATTGTGTAACGCAGTGGTGAAGCGTATCGAGCGTGTTATTTTGAAGAGTAATCTGTTTCCATTCGTAGCGCGAAAATCGATTAATCATCGTATTATAATGTGTTAGGTATAACGCGTACGAGACGGGCAACGGCGGTCGGTTCTCGGGTTTTGTTCGAAAATTCGCTCAAAATCTATTTTATTTTTCAATTCTCCAGTCGACTAATGGAAACCACTTGCCCGCGCCCGTTGGTATATAATAATATTATGTCAAATAATGTTGTGTTACACTCGGCGAGTGCCTTTTGTGCGCACACACACTTCGATTCGCGTACCGTTTTCTATCAATTTCGCATCGTCACACTGTCTCGCGGGGCCGCCAAGTGTTCTAAAAAAATAAATAATTTTCACGGAAAAAAAAAGAAACGCCTCGCACACATCCGCTCGCGCGTCGGTAGACGAGTAGGCGGGTGTGGCTGTAGGCGGGTGTGTTGGCAGGTGAGTGAGGGGTAGGTGGGTGAGGAGGTGTGGGGGTAACTAATAATAGGCACATCGCATAATGCTGCGATATCGTTGTTACGACGATATTACGACTATTATAATACCTAACAACACTGCTCCGTTAGACAAAGGCTTTCAATCACTCGCGCGGTCTCTGCGCGGAAACAGAACACAATAACGGATATCGCGATAATAATTTATGCCCGGCGGCCAAGTGGGTGTCGTTTCGCTCGTTAATCATCGCGTTATTACAACGAAACAGGTAATAATATTGCTACCCGCATGGGTGTTTGATTTTTCGGGCCATGTCGTTTTTAACACAGATAAAAGCTGCGACGATCCACGTTGTCATCGACGCAGCTTTATTTCACACAAGCCCTTAGGCACGAGACATATTCAGTGCTCAAATTTGGAAAAAATAAGATGGAAAAATGTAAAAAAAAATAGATGTGCCTGATTATTTAAATGTCTTATCGATATGAATATGATTAGAAGGGGTACGCATAAATAGTTTCTAAAAAGAAAAGGGACCCCCATCCCCCACGTCACCCCATTTCAAGCATGGGACATAGTTGTAATAATATTACGGTGCTTGAGTAAATACACCGGTAACCGGGTTTTGGGTAAATACTTTTGTTATTTATCCGCTTTAGAAAAAAAAATGTCTGCTATTTCGGACGTTTATTCCGAATAAAAATAATTGTTCAATTTTATATTTGTTTGTCCGCGGTCGAGTGTGGGCGAATCAGAGTCTAAATAGCCTTATGAAATATATATTTAATGAATAGTGGCCATAGGTGCATAGGCGCCCCAAGGGGAACAATCTAAGGCTTTTGCCTCTCCCTCCGAGCATTTCTCAAATATATATTTTTTTAAATTGAGTACATTGTGTGTATAACAAATTTAAAATGTTAACACGAAAACAAGTTAACCATTACAAAAAAAATCCTGTTAAGGCAAGTCAACAAATATTATATTTTATGTATTATCATGATGCATAAGCAAACTTGCCTCCCAAGACAAATTTCTGCTGGCTTTAATGGATCGTAGGAACATTTAATGTTCTAAACAAAAATGATTGTAATGTTCTTATTTTTCATTTTCTCATTTTGTATAGAAATCCAAATTATTCCTATGAAATTAATTTAAACAAAATTAATTTTCTAATTATTTTGTAATATATTTGTTTATTAGATTACGATTATTGTTGGTAATTTCCAAATATGTAAGAAAAAAATTGTCAATTATTATCTTCATTAAATAATCTTAGTAATAAGTTCTCCTGTAACCATAAATTTTAAGTTGTAAGAGAAATAAATTCACAAGCCGTTTGTATTATTTAATAATAAAAGACGGGAACAGTGTTAAGCACTACTAGTTAGTTGACGATTTCAAGATATTTTAGAATCGACATACGAATTAGTTCTGATAAACTTTCATTTTCATAATACATCTCTGTTATAATTGACTTTAATTCATTATACATTCAACCAAAAACAGTCTCAACACATTTTACACGGGCTTGTGGGTGTCTAGTATTTTTTTATATTTATTTATTTTATATTAATTTAATACAATGAATACTAGTTTGTTCGAGAACCTAGTAGTATTTACAATATTTTGATTAAATATATATGATTATAATTTAAGTATATTATGATAAGACATAAACCCTATAACAAAAATACAATACTTATAGACAATGTAAGAAAAAAGAAAAAACCATGCGAAAACGGATATTTATACAAACAAGTAAATGAAAAATAGAAACAAAGAAATACGATCATAAATGTATGTATTCATATAAAGTATAACAAATGATCATTTCTATACTGAATTTCTTGAGTCTAATAACTAGAGTAAAATTTTTTTTTTAAATAATCCACATGAGTGACTTATTATATTAGTAGGTATTTCATTAATATTGTTCTGGGGCTATTATTTAAAAATGTACTCCCGAGATTGTCGCATTCGACAAATTCACTTGAAATTTTGTTTTTAACATACCCAGTATTGATGCAATGCGATATAGGATTTAATATATTACATTTTTTATGAATTATAAAATTATTTTTAAGATACGAAAATAACTATTAAATGGTATAACTATTAAAATATATAATATTGTAATATAATATTATATTATATTATATATTATTATAATATCGTATAACTATTTAATGGTGTTTAGTACCTTCAGCTCGTTGTACAGTGCTTCTGTTGAAAATCTCAAATTTTTGTTAAAAGTCATATTCAAAATTTAGATTAAGCAAATTTGTAATTCTGATAATACATTGTCAAACGTGCAAAGCTTAATTTATTAGAATCTTATTACATATAAACGCTAAGGTCATTTCCGGGTAATACTAAAAATATAAATTATTTTTCTTATTATTTTTTTTTTTTTTTACATAAAACGAAATCTATATTCAAATATAAGCAATACTTATTTTCAATAATTTCTAATTATAGTAAAATAGGTGTAAAATAATAGTCTAACTCCATGTCCAAGTGCATATGAATAGCAATGACAAGACAAATTAATATAGTACACATAATATTTTACAAGTTTTTACGAATAACTATGCAAGTTTGAAATTTGGTAGCTGTTCAATTTTTTTATTTATTTTGCTGGCAAATTAATTTTTACTTTTTCAGCTTGTTTTGATTATGACTTTAAGACGTATACTTCTTGTTTGTCTTAGATAATATGTTTCACATTCGAACTCTTTTTCATTTAAAAAAAAATATTTGGGCGGATGCTTAAAATTCTAAATAATTGTTGAGTTGTTGAGTTGTTGAATCTAAAATTTAAATTTGAAATTGTACTTTAAGATTTTTACATACATTTAACAAACTATAAAGTAGGTTCTTGTATTTAATTATTAAAAATTGTAAAATAATATTTAGCTTCATTCAAAGTAATGTTTGTCGATATAATACTCGTCTGCACTGTCTTGAAAAACATCTTTTGTCTTCAGATTTTTGTTGAATTTGTGAGATTTTTCTTTCAATAAAAATTGTTTTGCCACATAAAAAGGGAAATTTAGGCTGTTTTTATTTTTTCGATATCGGAACTACAAAAAAAAAAATATTCAAGTTAGATAAAACACAAAAATAATAGATTTTGAAGCAATAAGAACTTTTTTTGTAGTTCCAATATCAAAAAAATAAAAATTATTTTGCACAGCAAATTTTCTCTTTTTTATGTGGTGGAAATATTGTTTCTTAGTTATGACTACAGCTCGAGTGCTTCTATTCCGCGTTAAACAGTTTTTGCTACGCTGTACATTTGTAGGACGTAGAAAACACATGTGGGTGAGGCGTCCTCTTGAGTAAATAAAATTTAAATTAATTCATTTTGTATTATTTTTCATTTAATGATATTCTATATATATATATATATATCGTTTTGCGTCATTTTTTTTTTTAATTTAAATTTAATGCTTCAACATCTATGATTATTAAACTACAATTAAAAAAAAAACAGATGTACAGGTTTTATTCACTGATAGCTAGTCGAAGAGTGGTAGGGTTTTTGAGGAAAGCTCGTGCTTCGACGTATTTTGTAAATCTAGTAACAATATGGTCGATTGAAAGGTTTTACTTGTATATATTGGATACTGGGACAGGTTCTTTAAAGATAAGGATAAGTGGGTAAGATGAGTGTAGCCTATTCTGATTCGGGAGATAATAACTTCATTTTTTCTTTTTAGGCTTGATGGAAAATTCCATTTTTTGACTAGAGGTTTTATGTTTCTTAGTTTATTTGTAAAAGAACATTGTTTCAATTTTTCAGCTATGATTCCAAAACTTTGAGGTTAATGGTGATTAGTGCCTCAGATGATGTAGTTAGGTTTAGTTTTAAGTTTTAAGTTTTAAGTTTTGTGAGATAATGAAGCTTTGTTTGCAATTTTATCCGCTTTTTCGTTGCCAGGAATCCCGACTTGAGAAGAGATCCACATGAATAAGATTGTTTTATTGGAAATTGATGTCAGCTATTGAATGAGCTACATTAGCTCGTTTTTAGAGTAGGGATTTGTGATAGCGTTTATAACACTCAGAGAATCACTTATGATAGTAAAATATTCTCAACTTAAGATGGAGGAGATTTTGAGAGCTTCGGAGATGTTATAAGTTTTGTCTGTGTAAATGGTTAGTATTGGGAGAAAGCAAAAATGAATAATTTTCATGTCCGATTATTACAATAAAACCAATTCCATTGAAATTTTTGGATGCATCAGTATATATAGGTGTATTATTGGAGTATTGTTGGAACATTATTTCCGAGAAAAGGTTGCGAATAATTGTGCTGACAGTGGAGTGTTTACAGTTATTGGTAAGTTGTGTATTGATTCTAGGTGATCACAGCAAAGAGGGAGTAGTGCGTTGCGTTTTGCTTAATTTTTGTGTTTGGTAGCCAAGATTTTCACTGAAAATTTTGATATTTTCAAAAATAATGGTCCTGTAGCTGAGTGAGTTGGTGGGAGAGGATTGTGAAGTATATTTCTGGATATATAGTCAGGTAGGTTTATAATTTTAGATATATATTTGAGCATATAATTCTGGCGTCTTATTCAAGGGGAAGTTCACCAGCATTGCACAGGATACTATTTACCGGACTAGTCTTAAAAGCTCCAGTAGCCAGACGTATAAATTTATTATGAATACGATTAATGGTGTTTAGTGTATTATTTTTTGCTAAATCGTAAATAATGGCTCCGTAGTCGATTAACGAAAGAATAAGAGATTTACAAAATGTTGTATTATGTTTTGTGACATTTAATTTTTTCTGTTTACTATTTTCCGTTTTAACTACGCTGACAAATTCCAATCCTATTCCTTTATCATATTGTATAACCTTATTAAAACGTTTGCAAGCCCTAAGCCTAAAACTTTAATGAGCTTATTACTTACACAAAATGTTATAATACCTCCGCGCATCCATCGATAAGCGTGGTAGTAGCGTGGTATACCTACATTATAATTTTACACATTAAAACGTGCTCGTTACCATTTGGTTATAGGTAATTCGCCATTACAGAGGCACACACGACCATTATAATTATCATCATTACACTATCATAATACGTGAAAATGGACGTCAGTTTCGGTGTTGTCAATAATATGGTTCCGTTAAAACCGGATTATCCGGGTCGTTATACTAAACGATTGATATCATGATTTAATACATTTGGAAATACTAATAACAATAATAATATACAGCACCATGACGCTGACGTCCGTGCGCAGAGGTAAATATCATGTCATTATAATAATATCATTAAACACTCGGACACAACGTCGTAATTACACCCGAAATCACTATAGTTAATCTGCGCCAATCTGCAGCGTTTAAATGTAACATACGAAGGCAACCATTGAATTGGCTCCAAATTTTGGGTAAATATGGAGTCGATTACTAAATTTTCTCACGAAAAATTTTTATTTAAATTAACTTTCTAAAATATAAAATATTATTATTTAACATGGGCTCTTTATATTAAACTCGTTTACTTTTACATCATTGGCGCCTTGCACTCAAGCATAGTCTAGCGCTAGATATACTGTTATATATATATATTTTTTTTTTTATTAAAATACAGAAATAGGCCAATATTTAACGTATATATTTGGATTACCATTTCTAGATCCACAATTATTTGGACATTTCTTAGCTGAAAAACAGCCTATGAATGAAAAACTTACAAATATAATGATTGTTTAGTAAAAAATTAGACTGACGATGATTCAACATTTCCACCAGCAATTTAGGCTAAGAAAAACAATAGTATTTATCGTATAAATAATTCATGTGAATCATTTCATTCCAAATTTAGTTCGCAATTTTATTCACCGCATTCAAATATATTCAACTTTTCAAATGTATGATATAGTATTCAAGCTGATACTACAATTTTTGTAAGAAGTTCCAATTTAATCACACTGGAAAAAAATTATAGATAAAATATAATTTTAAGAAGACAAAATTCGAAAATATGACACTGATGTAAATTCAAGAATTCAACATATAAAATATTAGCCAATAAGTATAAGCCTCGACAAATTTTGTTTTGTCAACATCTAGCCGCAAAAATATTTTCTAGGAGAAGGGGAGACGACCAAATAGGTTTACATCAGGGGTTTCCGACCTTTTGGGAATACTACACCAAATTGAGTAAATAGAAGTTGTTGTGAGCCACATGCATTTTGATAATAATTCATTTTATTTTTTCGACATCGCTATCGTTGAAATGACACAAGTATTTACTATTTAATCAATGCAGTGTATGGATCTCTTTATATGAATATGTTTTATTTTTAATAATATATATATAAGTAATTTATGGTTATGAAATTTACGAAATGGCCACATCAAAACCTACGGGCTGCGGGTTGGAAACCCCGAGTTTACATCATTAATATATCATATTTTATCAATTAATACCACATCTATAATATTGGAAAATAATATTAATTCGAATAATTATTTTAGTATATTTTAATTTCATTAATTTTTACTATTATACTGAACCAAGTGAATTTAATAGGTACCTATACAAATATAAATATCACACTTTTTTTTTATACTTTATTTCCGATATTTATAATTATAAAATATATATTTATGTATTTATAAACAAGAAGACAAGTATATCAGTATTAATATTTTCTTTGAACTTTTCTTATTGATACATTGGTGTTGAAATTGGAAAAAAAAATTATTTACTATCTAAGTTCGTAGGTATGGCAGTGTGGATATTACACGTAATAAATTATACAATTAATCTATTTTGTTTGCATAATTTTAATCAGTTATTACTGTATAAAATATTTTAAATTATAACGTTTATTCACAGAATAATAGCTAATTTTATTTCCCATAATTGGTAATATTAATAATAGTAATAAATAATAATTAACTGGTTCTTTTTGTCCTTATTATAGATTCTTGGTAAACTGTTTTCGTATTTACTATTTAGCGTATGTATATTGTATATTAGTCACGAATTCATGAACCTGATCACAAAACAAATGACTACCTAAATAAATATCTTAATATTTGGAATTTTTAAAATCAATTTGAAGAAAAATTCAGTGTGCAGTGGGAGGTGCTCACCCTGACTCCCTCGTGCGCAAGCCAATGTAGCACGATATTATTGTTATTATTATACACAAGCTACCACGAAACTGAAGTAATTAAATTGATTTAATTACTCGCAGCATTTTGATTGTGATAATTGTCTAAAAACATATTGTAATTTACCTACAGGTGAATCGCCAAGCGTGGTCACCTTGTTAATAATGAACGAATTCAAATTCTGGTACTCGGAACCATTAAGTATGAATCTTGAGGACCACATTAAAAAATTCTAGGACACGTGTTTTATAATTTAAGAAGTGTCAAGTTCCTGTAGCAATTCAAATATCCTTTTTTTATGTTAATTGTTTAACAGATGCGATTATATGCGTATAAGCCTAAATTCGAACGATTAGTTTCTACGATTATTTTAAGAAAACTAAGAATAATAATCTATAGTAACAGGTTTAAAATATTATTTGCCCTAAAACTATGGTGATGATTTTTGAAAATTGTATTAAATAATATAAATTTTCTTAAATTATAAAATGTGAAAACGTTTTTGCTGTCTTATATTAACTTATATAATTTTCTTATCATTATATCACCCTATTATTATCCTCAGAACATAATGATTAATAATCCCGTTACTTATCGTTCAAACTTAGAATTAGATGCATCAATGTTTTCGAAAGAAAATATGTTTAATAATTTACAGAAGAAAATAGTATTTGGAAAAAATATGGTCTTTCAATATTTTTAAAAATTCCAAAATATTTCGTATTAAATAATTGAATTGGATGGGGTGTACGTGCTCGGTGAATCACAATGTATACTTACTTTCGGACAGATAAAATCACTGGTGTGCGAAATTGTATAATTTGATAATTTGAGAATACGTAGTTCATAATTATATTAGGATTGTCGTACCTGAACGCCTGAACGTGCATCGAGACATGAATTTTGATATGCATCCAATTATTCTAAAGTATGCGCTAAAATAATCATTAAATTCCTTTTTTAATTCATTAAAAGTTCTTAGTGTGAATATGATTGTATTAAAAATTATTTTGTCTTATTAAAATTTATTAATTTAATCTATATTGAATTTTTATATATTACAATAAATAATCTAAAATATAAGTTTATAATTATGTGTAAATATTATTATTTAATTTATAATATTTCTCAAAACCTAAAAACTAGGCACGTAATTATCTATTTTTTTTATCTAGATAAAAACTATATTATCTTAGCTCTTATCTAGATAATTTTTTTACATTTTATCTATTATTTTATCTAGATAACTTTTAAGTTATCTATACACAACACTACAAGCTGATGATATAATTTAATATTATAGCATGCTTAGGATTTGCGTCTATACTTTTAAAATATATGACCTAACAAATCGATGTCATACGTTATTTTCAGATCCGTACGTGAAAGTCTGGTTGCACGTTGGTGACAAAAAGGTGGAGAAACGCAAGAGCATGGTTTTCAAATGCAATCTGAACCCGATTTTTGACGAGAAATTTGAATATACGTTACCAGTGGAACAGCTGAGAGAAGCGGCTTTGGAGGTGATGGTCATGGACTTTGACAACATTGGTCGTAACGAACTCATCGGCAAGATAACAATATCATGTGAGTGTGTGTGCCAATGCAATATCCAACATCAACCTTCAATATGCAACAATCCAATAATAATATAGTGAAACCTCTAAATAACGGACACTCTCGGCGGTCACTGTCTCGGCAGTGTCTGCTAATCGGAGGTATCTGCTATTTAGAGGTTACGTTGTAATATGTTGAGTGCTTAACTTAGACCACCGAGTATTTGATTAAGCGTCATATTTGCGGTGGGGGGGGGGGGATTTGGGGATAAGCCCACTCTTAGAGTGTTTAATTTTAGTGAAAATTAAAAAAAATCTATAGTATTTGTTTATAAGCGTTTGAAGTTAAAACTTCGGCAAAATATATCAAAATCACGAATATTTCCAACTTTTTTTTTTTAATTAGAAAATCATTAAAAATTTTCTGTTTAAACATAGGATTTGAAAATTTAACACGAAATTTTCAATAAGTTTTTCTTCTTTTTACAAAAAAAAACAAAAATTAATGGAAGCTCAAACCAATTTTTTATGAGCGTTTGAAATTAGATATTCACCCTTTAACTACCGATTTCTCAGGAAACGATTTTCTTACTTTGACGTAATTCTAAAATAAATAACCATACACATTTCAAATTTTCACCATATTTTCACAGTATTATAATTTTCTATACATCGTTAAATTTTAAAAATATTTTGACTCTTTAAAAACTAATTTCAGGCATAAGAAATTTTTGATTTTTTAAAATGTTTTTTTCTATAAATATCGATTTAACAATTTTTGTTAGATCAAAAAGCTTGAAAATTGAATACAAAATTCCTCATAAATTGTTGTAATGGTATTTGAAAATTATTAAAGATACATTATTATAACCTACTCGGCATTTACTGTAAAACAGAGTGGTACCCACTTGCTCACCTTTTTTGTTATAATTGTTTACTATTTTAGATCTAATTAAAAATAAAGGTGAATTATGTTAGTTTGTATTCAATCTCAAAAGTCGAGCACATTATACTTTTATATAGCACTAGCTGTCCAGCCCAGTGTTGCCTGAGTCAAATATTAAGTTAATCTAACCTGAAATGATTTACATGCATTTAAACCACCTAGGTAGTTAATCCACTGCATCAGATCACGAACAATATGCGAGCAGTAAATTATCAGGTAGGCAATCTACCTGTAGTGGATTGCGGACCCCATGAAGTGCATAATTGAGTGAAATCAGAATTAGATATGAAAAACATTACGAAATTTGCCATGCAAAGATATGTTTTTTCTAAAATTTATTTAGAAATATATATATGATAATATATTCCTACTAATTATAATAGTTATAAATATATAACCAATGACAACCTTATCACATTCGTGGTCAGTTACTGCTATAGCAGTAATTTTAATTTTTTTCAATTCTGTTGTAATGAGTCATTACTGCTATAGCAGTAATTTACAAAACTAACGAAATCGGGCATTACTGCTCATGCAGTACTATTTTCAATCGTATTAAATGAAACTAGATATGTGACTGACCTGTTATGGTCAGTCATATGTTTGGGCACAAATAAATAAACAATTCTATTTTTATATTTCTCGTTGGTATTTATTCGAATTTTATCATGCTATAGCAGTAATATAAAAGTGATTTTCTAAGGTAGGTACTTGAATAATATTAAAATGTGAAGTGACCACGAACGTGTTATAAATAAACAGAGATTGGTGGTATAGCAACCATTTATAAACAAATATTTTCATCGTAAATCACAAAATCCCTGTTTGAAAACCTCCCAGGGTTGGGTATTTCCAAAATTTTCTTTTGTAAAAACCATCTTCTGGCAATTACAAAAAAAAAAAAAAATAAGTAATTAGTTACTTATTATTTAGTAATTAAAAAAAAATTGAGCGAAATCGGTCTAGTCGTTCACTTGTGATGGCGTGACCAAGGGAAATAGGGATTTACTTATATATATATATAGATAGATATAATAGGAAAATATTGAGACCTCACTGAAGAAGGGAGGTTCGTGGGGACGAATCCCCAGTACTTTTACGTATATGATTCAATGTCTTATTTTTTCCATTAAACAATTCTCAAATAGGCCGCTGACCGGATAATTCTAAATTCTATCCACATTTTGGCGAATCTGCTGGTACAAATTTTTTGAAATGTAACGCGTAAGAGGGTATAAGAATGCTACTTAGGCCAACGTTCTGACCTCCCCTCTATTGCTTAAACTATTTTTAAAAAGAACTTGCAATTTCCGTATCTCACATAAACAATTGAATGATACTTGACAATTTAAAAAAAAAATCAAGGCGATCTGTGATGGCAGGTGCATTTGACAAAATAAATAATTAAAAGCAATATTCGTCCAGTCTAGTAATAACAGTAAAATCGTTTGCTCAAATTAAGTATATAAAAATTATGCAAAATACATGTATTATTCATTACATCGCGCCCGCTGGAAAGTTAACTCGTCGTTGGTTACGTCTATTTTTCGTACTTCTTTGGTCGCATGGCGAGATATTCTCTCACTCTTTTTTAAATATCATATTATTTATTGTTTTAAATTACCAAAACACGTTTAATACGGGCACTTATAAAAAATATATTATATATTTCAGTCCAGCGGTGGAAGTCATTCGACACGCACGCACTTCGTCCGTTAATACGTCATATTATTATTGTTATTAAAAAAAAAAAATGTAAATTTTTTTTTGTTTTTAGATTATATGATGTTGATAAGGTATACGGAACTACAAGTCCATTACCGATATAAAAGACAATGGTGACCAAAATAATTCGGTGAGATAATCTCTTTCAAGTGACCAACGACGGGCTAAAAGCAGGGATTGAAACCGGTTACCGGTTTTTACCGAAAATCAGTAATTTCCTTGAATTTTGCAAACCTATAATCGGTTACCTACCGTTATTTTAAATCTATTTGTCTTCCCGGTTGTCGTGACAATTTTTCGGCTATTATAAAACGTTATAATAACGTAATATGTTTTAACCAGTTAAAAACCGATTACCGGTATTCATAAATACTGATTACCGACTACCGTTATCTGTAAACTATAATAATATTATTTTTAATCAATTTGTACTGCATAATTGATTATACGCTCGTATCTACTAATGGTTTAATAATTAACAACATTTTAAAACTATTCTTAAATCATACCATTGTATCTTCGTTGTTTTTCCCTAGTCTAAATTCTTGTAATAATCATTCAAATAATTGGTGTCTATCCACATTTCTTTTTTCTATTTAGAATATAAAGTATCGTTAGTTCGTGATGACGGTACTCGATAGTCTCGGGCTCCCTCATCGTATATTATATTTGGAAATCTAAAAAATAGCTTGATTCCTACAATAACACGAATATTATATTAAGTATTTTATTGTTATTCTTCATTTTTCATAATATGAAGATAATGTTATAAGAATTTAGAATAATAAATATAATTAAAACAGAGTTCAAAGTTGAGATCGACTGAACTCTGGTTAGATTTATTATTATTAAGTTATTATAGTTAGACTCATTTCCAGCCTTCCAGGTAGATCCTGGATAATGTTGTTAAAGAATTATGGTTAATACTTTACACCGCGATAATAAGCACACTTTACAACTCTCAGCAGACGACGTAGACAACTATAAATCGTTGTCTGTCTCTGATAGAGCACGGGTACAAAGGTGTAGTACAATTTTTTTTAGAAAACCGGTATTCAATCGGTTACTGGTACCCGACATTTTTTGAAAACGTTTATCGCTTACTCGGTAACTTCTAATTTTGAATATACATAGTATCGACGACTAGTTACCATAAACAACAGGACAGGTATAAAAACGGCAACCGGTATCAAATTTTTTTTCGGTTACTGCTAACACGATAAATTCAGTAACGGTTTCAAGCCCTGGTTAGAAACATTTCGAAACAATCAATTGCGTTCTCATATAAACGAATTCTTCCTGATTTATATTTCAACAAATTGTTGTGATAAAGGTTTTAATCGATAATATTGCGGTTTATATACTTATATACACTTGCACACTTTATTGTGAGTGCTTAACAATTCTATCGCGTCGTTATGTTTAACAGCGTTTCTATGGAATTTCAAAATACATTCGGGTGTTTAATTACTGTTCTGAAAGCTAAAGCTCGACATTTATTATTCAACCGTTCGTACAACATTACATTATAATTTATAATAATTCTTCGGTAACCACCAGCTTTTGCGGCATTAACACGTATACCTACTTACCTGTACCTACCTACCTACTGCGTTAAACATAAAGGTCGAGACTCCTGGTCTTTATACTTTTGTCATTATTATTGCAGCTGTCTGAACTTCATCCCAGAGGTGTAAACGGTTAAATTTTATTTCGACATCATTACTCTAGGCATGAATCGCCTTGGATAAACGCCCCACATCGTTACCTACTATACCAATTTTTTCATTTTAATCGTTGCCGATTTAACAATGCCTTTTTTTTTTTTATTAAACTTAAACCCAAAAACTATGGCCATTAGCTGTTTGTGGGTTTTTTAGTAGATCTATTACTGTAGGGGAGGATACGGTTGGTTATAATACGTGTGTATATGTGACGAGGATTTGTCATTAAAACCCGGGTGATAGCCCATCCGAGAACTAGTGGCACTGGCTTGATGCTCGACTTCCAAACTGAAGCCGACCACCAGGTCACTGTGGATAATATTTTATCACTTGCTATGACAAATAAAATATCGTAAATACGTAATAAAAATAACTGAGGATACCGCCTCCGGTGGGGGGAGGGGATATAGAGGCAATCTACCCGTAGCCCCTCATCTACAAAAAATACGTGACTACGGTTATACAACTAATAATACTATTACCGTCCAAAATATTTTAAACTAAAAACTGTAAGCCCACAATACGGCCATGTGTCTTCTATGCATATCAATACCTAAATATAGTATAATTGATTTTGTACAGAAATACGGTAGGAAACCAATTATGTCCTGGCCGGACATCCTTAACAGGTTGACTGCCACTCAAAAACTATGAAATTTACTATTATCGCCGTGTAGATAACCTTACAGTTTAAATTCATTTCTATGCCGCTTAGAGTTCCAAGAACCATCACAATACATAGTTTTATATGGAAAATACATTAGAATGGCATCCTGATAAACCATTTCTAATTTTTTTTTTTTTTGTAAAATTGATATTTTTAATGCAAATTGAAAATTTAAGTACAAGAATTCATAAAAAAAAACGATCACGACGATCTCGTCAAAGTTATTATCGGGTCAATTCACCCTACACAACAGTAAACCTGTTGATACCAATTTCGGTGTACGGAATGTATCGGCCGTCCACGCATAATATTTTTAAAACGAGTCGTAAAATTCAAAGGTCTCCCCTGATTGTCAAAAAAATATCTCTCAAAATCAATTATAAATAAAATAAATAACTATTATAATCATTTGCATTGAAAATATAATTATTTATTATTATTCATTATTCATATTATACACATTGAACACAGGATACAGTTTTTTTTTTTATTAAGATTGAGCTTAAATTTCAAGGATGGAGGGGGGGCCAAACAATTATTTAAAGGGCTAAGCTTCTAGCCACAATGGTGATGATGGTTGTAACTGATGACCCACAACTTATCACCAAACCCAACCACCCAAATGTTTTTATGCGCATATTATAATGTGTTCGTATGATGTATTTTTGTCAGCTAACAAAAACGCGACTGGACAGCTGGAGGCACAGCACTGGAAGGACATGTTAAGCAAACCGAAGCAGAGCGTGGAATATTGGCACCGATTGAAACCCGAATAATTTAATTACTATCGATATTATTGACATTATTATTATTATTATTACTATTATTATTATTATTATTATTATTATTATTATAACTATAATATTATAATAAGCCGAGTGTGTTATGAAGATTTTATTCAATTCCATTTGTTTATTTTTTGTTTTTTTAAATAATATTATATTATACCGTATAAATAATGGAACAAAAAATAATAATACATAATATTTATTACAACAATATTTTTCTGCATTTGATAAAATTACATAATATATGAATTATATAATAATATATAATATATAAATATAATAATATTATTAACAAATATTTAAAAACTAGATAAGGGAAATCATATTATATTATTTTTGTTTTCAACGAATATTAATATTAATAACGGAAATAACATATATAATATAGCGTTAATATTCATTTTTAAGTGTGAAAAAAAATAATAATACAAAACAAAAAAAAAAAACGACAATATATGACGATGTATACTTAGTAACGTTGTTGGATATTGTCGCTAACCGACGAAGTTAGGTGAACATTTTTTGAAGCACCAAAATGTAGTTTAGACGAATAATAATCGGTAAGTAATTTGATTGATGTTACTGTACCGATTTACATATAATATGTCTCTGCATACGTATATATCAATATATAACAAAAAAGGGGCGAATGTTTTGTTGACAGTGAACACTCGTTATTTTGTTAAGTTTAACTGGATGATTTTTTTTAAATATTTGTACTTACGTCACTTTGATTCATTACAAAACGATTTTATTATTTTTTTTTTTTTTGGAAGAAAAAAAACTATATTCGTCTACTATTTTTATCGTTATCATTATAAAAGTATTTCACTTTTTTTAATGATAACATATATCATTTTCAGTTTCAGTTCTGCATCGGAGCAGAATATTTTTCTGAGAAATTTGATGCGTGAAATCGAATGTATCAGACAAAAATTGTACTTTGGAATATGAAATCAAAAAATGGTTTCGACAAAATTTCGTAAAAAAAAATATTATTTCTTTTACAATCATTTCGTTTTGCAGTAAATTCAAATAACGTAAGACGAAAATTTGCAAAGCTTTAAACTTTTCCAGGTGGCGAGTGTTAACCGTGCAAATAATCACCCAGAATATTATACCTATATTGTGTTTGTGTGAAACAGTTTATGTGTTTACGTGTTTATGTGTAAGTGTGTGTTTATGTATTATTGTAGTGTTGATTTTTATTTTAAATTTAGTATTTTTAATTCATAATACATTAAAATTAAAATTATTATTATTAAAAATAGTATTATTATTATTTTAATTATTATTATGTTTATGATTATTATTAATATTATTATTATTATTATTATTATTATTATTACGATTATTATTATTACGATTATTATGATTATTATTATTATTATTATTATTATTATTATTATTATTATTATGATTATTATTATTATTATTATTATTATTATTATTAATAATATTATTATTACTATTACGATTATGATTATTATTACAATTATGGTTATTATTACAATTATGGTTATTATTATAAATTAACATTATTCTCATCAGTCTTGTATACACGATTGATGTTTTTATGACCACATGCATAAATGTCGCCTGCCAATAACAATTCGTGATATAAAGACTCGGAAAAAAAATGTTTGGATTGTTTATTGTTTATATTCTCTTTATCTCTTTACACATACGTTCTGAGCATAGAAAAATTACTGAATATCTATGAATATACAACCTAACTACCTATCTATTTCCTACTGTCTATAACAATATAATATTAATATGGATTTACATGGTTCCTACAACAGCGGCGTTTGCTCTGAATCTCTCCGTTGACTATCTTTCCCGTCTACGCCCCGCCGTGTCGTTATTAGAATTACTAAATAATTTATGCCTTGTTGCTCATTATACTGGAACAGCACGCGACTCAAAATATTACATTAACGAGATTATTATCAGTATTAATAGAACAGGTGTTTCCGAAAATTGTGTATTTTTTGCATCATTTTATTTGTCAAACATGTGGTTACACTGCAAAATCGTTAAATTGATAACACTACCACAGATATTATGTACTATCAAATAGATTGCTAACGGATGAAATTACAATCCGTCATTTTAATCAAGGTCACAGATACGTATGTATATTATATAAAAATATATATACTGTGCATAACTGTGAATTCGAATTAAATGGCTACTGTATACTTCAACTAAACACATTTGTAGAACACAGCAATTGGCTATTTAGTTCATTGTACATATCTGTGAACACCACTTATATCGAAACCTTATAACGACACAGGTAACGTAACCAAACCGATAAAAATGTGTAATGAATATTTATTAATTTTAATACTTAATAATATTTAAAAAAATAGTCAATTGTCATTGCGGATACCCACCAATATTAAAATATATTTTATTATATTTTTAGTTCTATAATTAGTAAACAATTTCAATAAATACATAATATTTTAAAAACACATAAAAAGCAGTGTATTAAACCTAATGATATTAATAATATTATTATTTTAGAACTACACGTAGGTATTTCATTTAAAACCTATAATTTTTAACTAAACATAACGTTTATGTTTTTAATAAACCTACATTATTATATCTTCGTACAAAATATATCGATTGGATATTCCCAATATTAAAATCGATGAGAATAAATAATTTAAATTATTATATATTTCAATCGTCTTGAAAAACTACAAAAAAAAAAAAACTAAGTCACGCATTGTCGCAATATAAGTAAAATAAATACTTCTAATATTAGGTATTACTATCGTTATTACTATTATTACAATTATTATTACTTTTGTCATCGTTGTTATTTAGTATCATTATCGTTATTGCACTACCGTTGTTATCGGACGCGGTTGATCTGCCGTCGCCGCTATGAATTAAATGTACATCGGATATAATGATAAATTATTATTAATATTATTATTATTTTCATTACTAAATTATGCGTGCATCGACCGCTCATTGTTTTTTTTTAAATTTTATTCCAATGTCCTTTTAACGAGTGCTCCTGTATAATATTATTACTACGATAATACTGACGGTCGGTGTACACAAAATATATAATAATGTTACGGTATAGATACAATAATGTTGTAATAATACGATGTGGTAATGACGTTGTAGTAATAATATTAATTAGATATTTTCTATTATGAAATGATTAGAGGGCAAAGAAGATGCACGTAAACGTGGACGGACGTAACACATCCGATGTACGCGGCCGACTGTCTCGTCACTACGCCGATATCGATGGTAATACCGTTAGATTATTCCTGAAAACAAAAAAAAAAAAAATTAAAGTTTAATTGCCTAGACAAGGCCTAGACAGTACTTATATAATATCGTGACTCTTAGCATGTATGTGGTGGTAGAAATAATGACAGACTTCGTCATTAGAGGATCTTCATTAGAGTCGTATTATAATTTATTGTGTTAACACGGGCCAAATAAAAGAGGTATGCGGATCACCAGTTGCACGCCCCTGCCAGATACCTCAAAAAATGAGAATAATATCGTTTACTCCAGTATTCATTTCACTCGAAAAAAAAACTAAATGTATTCATACTGTTTTCCTCCATATAACCATAATGATAATTGTCGCACTCTTGTCAATTTGAATAGTTCACTATCATTTTCTGGCCAACAATATTGTTATATATATTTTTTTATAAATACATATGTAAACATCAAATAAGAAATAAATTAATATTAATAATATACATTACGAAAAAATTATTAATATTAGCAGACTTCTATGTATTTATATATAAAAATACAAATTAGTTTATGTTATAATTAAATAGATAGATAATTTATATAAAAAAGCAATTTTTAAAATTTAAAAAAATGAATGTTTGATTTAATTTTATTTAAAAAAAAAATAGACATGATTCGAGTACAAAAAAAGAAAAAAAAATTATGGAGGAAAATAAAAATATATTTTTTTTGAAAAATTACCAGTAAAGAAAAACGATATCCTATTTTTGAAAGAAAATGGGTCCACCTATGTTTTCATAGTACTTACCTTTTGACTGTTTATGTTTAGGTAATGTTTTTCAATGTTTTTCATTTTTATTTTTCATTAACATAAAAACTTTATATGAAATTGACATTTGATAAAATCTTACAGACATTTGTGGCTTTTCAAGAAATATTTTATTTTTTTTTTGTTTTTGGTGTTACCTACTTAATTTGGAGTATGAGTTTCAGGATTCAATTAACTTAATATTCTAATGCTTATAGCTATAGATGCAAATAGTGTTTGAGATTTTTGTTTTCTAAGGGAATAAACATTTTAATGAAGTGATGAAAATGTTTTCATATATTTGAATGTGGTGCAAAATCTTGAGGTTTTAATTATTTGTTTATTTTGGGTTGGAGGCTATTCTGTCCCCCTATTTTTTCGTATATGGTTATAATCTTGTGATTTTTGTTATTTCAAAAAATAAATAAATATAATTAGGACACTATCAATTGGATTGAGTACATCTTTAATTTGTTTTATTTATAAAATGCTCTGAGATATAAAAACAAAATTTCAACGAAAAAAAGTAAAAATAAAAGTACAAAAAATACAAGTCGTAATGAACATAACGATATTATTATGTCACATATTATGATGAATTAGGGTACCTATTTTGATGTAATTTAGTTATTGCGTTGTAAAATTTTAAAATTATATGATTAATAATTAAATTGATAAAACTACTAGGGATTCAAAAACACCCAATTTACATTGTGTATTAAAATAAAATATATAATTCGGTAGTCATTCGTTGAACATTACCACGGCCAATAATGGTTGAGTATGTTATTAAAGTTTTAAAGAGCTCGATTTTTTTCAAAAAACGAATAAGTAGTTATGAAAGCACTCAAATTATAACAAAATGGATGTGATTCAAACATTTTACTGAAACACGAATCTCCCACTCTCCAGTTATAAGATACTGACTTTTAAAACATATAAAAAAAACTTTCCCTAGCCGGAAAATACATTAGGTCGTGAAAGTGTCTTTCAAATGCGAGAAAATAAAATTATAATAATAGTGCAGTTAAATTTCGTCAAGTTGGCACCCGTATTTACTGCTACAGCCTTAAAACGTACGTCAATTTTTCGCTACGGATTCGATACATTTTGCTATACGTCATAACAGACTTTGTTACATGTTTGTTTTTGTTACATCCTGGAAAAAATTTGCCAAGTGATGTTGTTAAAAATCTCAAAGTGGGTTTTTAAAATATCGCTACGGATTTACTCAATTCTGTTATGCTATTTTTAGAATTCAAATACGTCCGGTTTTTACAGAATACCGGAAAATAGAAAAGCCCGATGAAATTAAATTCTGAAAATAACAGAGCAAAATGTAGCAAGTTTGTTATACCCATTTTGAGGTGTTTGAACGTGTTGGTCAGAGAGCGCACTGGTACGTTTGTTTCCAGTGCGAAACAAAATCAAGCGAATAGAAAATTCTGAAAACAACGGAGTAAATTCATTTTAAAACATACGTACTTACGTCTTAGAAGAGCATTAAGTACCGATTCCAACTTGACTGCGATTATAATATTAAACAAACACAATTTAGTAAACTCTCGTGATGTCGAAACTCAAGAGGAATAGTCTAAATTAATGTTCGAGATATCGAGTTTTATTATAATTGTAATTATTTCAAGGGGGTTTAAAATTGAGTTTAGTATTACATTAAATTCGAAATATCGACGTTTGACATAATAAGAATTAACTGTAAATATAATATTTTGAAATGTATATTATATTAAATACTCACAGGTCGATGTTATGAATTTTTGAATTGGTGCAAACCACCGACACTTTGACGTGGCATTCCTTGTGGCACTTGATCAGACAGTCCCTGCACTCGTACCCTTGTTTACCGATACGCCTCGGAAAGTATTTCGCGCACACCAAGCAATTGAGTCGGCTGCGGTACGGACGTAGTTCGTCAACAAATTTTGTGACGTAACAAAATTGCATCAATTAATTATATTATAATGATATTATATTATATTATATTATTATTATACATTATTGCGTAAACAGTGTTAGAACCAGATAACACTGGATAAAAATAAAGATAACTACACTTTCTTTTATTTAAGATATACACACAAGATAATCAAATCAAATTCATCTTACTAAAAGATAAAAATATTTTATCTAGATAAATATAAATTAAAATCTAATGATTACAAAAAAATTAACATTTATGTACATAATATTATAAGAAAAAATGTATTGTATACCCTATATTTTAACTTTCAAAATGCGCTTGAGACAAAAAGAATCAAATAGGGAGATTTTCGGTGAATTAAGGCCATTTTTTACCAAAAAATCTATCTTGTGGGTTTATGTAGTGAAATATTTCGATAAAATAAATATTCATATGACTTGTAATTATTTATCTAGATAAAGGATAAATAAATAACTATTTAGATAAATTTATCTAGATGAGTCTTAACATTGTGCGTAAGTATTATTAACATTAGTTAGATTAGTGGCGCTGTCTCTTTGCTATCTAACAAGCGTAACACTCAATCAACAGTTTAATGACGATTTGTGAAATCATGCATATTTTCTATTCTTAAACGAAACGAATAAATTAGACGAAAATGAAAAATAGAAATATTGTACATTTGTATGATATTATATAAATATAACAATACGAAAATATTAAAATATTTGAATTTTTCGATTATTTACTCAAATGCATAGTAGTCCTAATTCAACAACAGTATTACAAATTTTGAACTCTGAGTTTTGTTCGTTTTTGCAGATTGAGCAGATTTTATGAAGATTTGTAAATCACTATCAACGAAGCATGTATTGAGTAAAAAAAGGTCGTAGATCATAATATTATTATTATAACAAATTACAGACGGTGACTATTTTAAATGCGAACAATAATATTTTATAGAAAAGTCTTGACGTTTTTGGAAATTATTAGAAATAACATTTGTAAGTTCTATACTTACATTTTTCACTTTTTTTTCTATATACATTGTTTTTTTTTTTAATTTTTCTCTTTTAAATGCAATTGAACATTTTCAATTTATACTTATAATTTCAGAACATTGTATATTAATTGTATATTATTATTATAACATGAAAAGAACGGATTGTACTTCAGTTCAAAACCAAAATCGCCATTCTACGCGAGTCACATAAACTATTTTTAGTTTCACTTCTGTGGCCTTCCAAAAAAATAACCTCTAGAGATATTTTGGAAATCCTTACAACGAACACTGTTTCTGGTGTCTAGATTATCTTGCCGTTGTTGGCATCTTATTGTTTCATAGAACAACATGAGAGTAACCCAGCTACTTTGATATGTAAGACTAAACGCATCGGTACGTTTATGCGTATCAATCTAATTTGAACAGAAACTTTCGAAAACACTGACATTCTGACGTTGACAAAAAACGTTATTTTCCAATGCTTTGGCCGGCGTTAAAAATAAAACTTTTGGCACAAACGTGACGAAAATAAAAATATTTCCAAAAACGGTAATACTTTTCGAGAAACTAAGTGTTTAAATTTTGAAAAATCGCATTATTGGTAGTACATTGTGTCGTATTCTTTACCAGCAAAGAACTTCAGTAACTCCAAAACAGTTGAAAACATTTGCTATTTTCCCGAATACGATGAAACAGAGTAAGGATACATTAAAATGGGGAAGTCAATTGAAATCATTTTCGTACGCTCTTAGACTTTAGAGGTATACGCTTTTATTGACACTTTACACTTATGTAAATATAGTCCCAAACGTACCTGGACAAATGTTTGGCGACGAACGTATGGTCGTTATAGATGTGCAGTTTAATTCCAGCCTTCTTCCATTTGCTTTTCTTGGCCTGAGTGAACGGTATTAAATAATGCCTGTAACGGTTACAAAATAAAAAAAAAAGAAGTTGAAATCCTTATTTACATAATTAGATATAAATATAAATCTATAAATTATTTTTTTGTTTTAACTTTAGGAATATGCGTTAATTAGATAAAAACTGTTTGTGTTTTTATGAATCATAAGCAGAAAACGCTCAGACTTTAAAACGCAAAATGTTTGGTTTTTTTTATTTCAAATAAACAATTTTTCAAAGTTTATAAATGAGAATCACGTAGTATCTCTAATCAAGAGATATTAAAACTATGACTTTTTTGTGTCTTCGCAATATTTTGAAAGCAACCAAATTATAAATGATAAAAATAATAATGGTTATTTAAATTTATTTATTTATCGTAAAACGTATACAAAAAAAAAAAAAAAAATGTAGAATGAAGAATTCCAAAAGTTTTATAATGATTATAAATAATATATATATATATATATATATTATAAATGATGATATATTAATTTTGGTTTCCAATTTTTGAAGGACGCGGATCCCTTCAAATACTCCTGCATCGCACAGTTTGAATACCTCTGCTCTAATCTATAATACACAAATTATTTATTTTGTATCTTATTAGTTTTTAAATAATTTGTCTTGTTTATATTGTTCGTAGGTTATTCATTAACCGTATGTTTTCTGCAAATGTTCACTTTGTAATGAAAATATACACTGTTTTTTGCCTGCAGTTTTATTAATACGTGATTTAATTTTCAAAAAAATATTGGTGTCAAATTTAAAATAATTGCAATTCTTATTTCCTGCTTCTCACTTAGCCAGATAGTGTTTACAACAACCAAGGTAACCATGGGTTGAGTTTATATTCACTTTTTATAGTTCATTGGAAACTTTAGGTTTTTTTAATTTGGGATTAAATGAACTTAGACATATTTTCCTTGCGCGTTTTATGATTTTATTTGTGTCTACCTAGTAATCATGATTCAAAATCACTTAAAATGAAAGATTTTAAATTCGTTACACATTCGATAATCGCCCCTCCTCCCCCCCCCCCCCCAACAGCACATATAAATCTCGGTTTAAATATTTTGTCTATTACCGTCGGTCGAGTGAGTACAATTTTTTTTGTCGATCGGAACAACAATAATAATG
>JACXSJ010002566.1:0-41902 GCA_014851325.1 Pentalonia nigronervosa | reverse complement strand
CTGTTCAAATATTGTTCAAATAAAATATGTTAAAATTTTTAATATTATTTTTATTTTTTTATATATTATTATAGAAATATACGGAAAACTGATATCATTTTTAAAAACGATTAATTCGTTGAAAGTGGTAAAAAATATTAAGTAAAAATTGTTCCATAGTTTATTAATTAGTAATTCATGATACTTTCATAAAAAAAAAACTAAAAAGTCCAGCGTCATCATTGTGATACAATGAAACCTCTAAATATTGGACACTCAGTCGCCAAAATTTCGTCTGCTATTAAGAGGGGAAAGAAAATGAGTACACGTGTGTCACCGTTTCAAAAATTTCATCCGTTATTTGGAGGTGTCCGTTAAGGGAGGTTTCATTGTATTTGGAATAAACATTTTTTTAGTCCCGTATTTTGAATTTTGAAATCTGACAACCCTAGTGAGATGGGACAAAGAAAATGGAATTGTATCTCGTAGACATAAAACACGGAATGAAACAGTGGCTAGTAAGTCGAGAGAGTTTATACTTCTATAGTACTGTTGAGAAATAATATGATGAACATGAGGTCAGCGTGATTACGCCATAAAGCCAGAGTTGGAATATTGAGACTGGAGCGAATAAAAGTGTAATCATGAGGTGTGATCAATTTTTAATAAAATGGAAATAAAAGATAGGAAGCGATTTTGAACTCATTCAAGGCGCAATTGATCACAGGCAAGGTATGGATACCAAACGATCGAATATACTCGAGAAAAAAAATATATAAATATTACGTATTTTGTTATTTAAAACACACGAACTGATGTATTTTATCCTTTTCGTTAATTTACAAGTTGTTTACACGTTCGGGCATCATTTTTAACAGTATATTATATATAAGTACTCGACATGCATTATGCATATTATATTATAATATAATGATGACGACTTTACGGAAAAAAAAGTCAAAAGTCGTTTGGAGGAGTGGAAAAACAAACGAGTATACTAGATAGGTTAAGTAGGGGTAGGCAGTCACTCACAGCTGTCCGTCACTTATGTTTTTTGGCAAATATGCAGTATCGGGTATATTATATATATACCCATTGCGTATAGACCTAAACATATATCAAAAGCTGTCGATATAACAAACGTTTCGAAATCAATCGAATCGTTTGCGCTGGGCAAGAATTGCCCGAGGCGACGGCCGTTTGTACTCTGCTGCGCAGCATCACAACAAAGAAGATAGAAATGTATCGAGGCGCATTCTAAGGATTTTTTTCAACTATGCAGAGAAACAGCCAAAAATGGATCTCATGGTAAATGTTAAAGTGTTTATGTCAAGAGATCTTTGGTTTTTTTCAAGTGACTGATGTAAAGTAGTTACCGAACCGCATGCACACAAGCAAAAATATCAACCACGCAAAATCACAATATTTTTCGTATGCCCAAATATGCACTTTACCTCAAGTCCCGCTGGACAACATTTAGTATAAAGACTTAAAACTCACAACCTTCCCCTCCCCCCGGTGCAAATCGATGGTCCTGCGCGACAATCCGGGGACGGCGGTGTCCGCTGCGCTCTTGCTGTCGTGCCTGTACAACTACGCGCGGTCATCGCACGTGATATGCTCGATGGGCGATTGCAGCAGCACGACGAGCACGGTCATCATGGCGATATTCCCGCGAGCTGTGGCCGTCGGATGCATGATGTCCCGGGCAGCGGTTGTGTACAAGAATGCGGCGGGCGCGGTGGCCGTGTACGAGGGCAAGATTGCCAAGTACGAGGCGCACTATCCGGATGACGCGTGCGGCGCGCGCTGCCGTCGAATGTTCGTGGTTTTTGTCATGGTCACGTGCACCGCGATTATCGTACCGGTGAACGTGTACCGGGTCCACCTGCTGTACCGCCAGTACCAAAGTGGCTGGATCATCGTGTTCCACGTAACAATGTACATGCAGAACGTTAGCATGTGCGTCACCGAGTTGCAGTTCGTGTTCTACTGTTTCGGGCTGTGCCGCATGTTCTGTCAGATCAACTGCGAAATGTCGGTGCTTAGGACCAAGACGATCTTCGTCAACCGGTATCCGCCGGTGTTGATTACGAGCCGTTCACCCGACGCTGCCGACACCGAACTCGACCGTCCGCCGCTCGCCGACAGCGTCGAGCAGCTCAAGCTCAGACACCAGTTCGTCAGCAACGCTATCAGACACCTGAACGCGCTGTACAGCTTCCAGCTTGGAGCGTCTCTGATCGTCCTGTTCATCATGGCATTGTTCGACATCTACGGCGTCGTGTCCAGCGTCCTTGAGATGGCCAAGGACCACTTGCTCTTCTATGGATGGGTATTGCAGTACGCGTTTCGGTTCAGCATGATCGTGTTCACGTCGCACCTCACAACGAAACAGGTAAATGTCGAATAATAATATACAGAAACAGTGATACATCAATTATTCACCCGTTTATCTTTCAATCAATGTTGAGTGAAACTTAGAGGTAAAATTGTAAAGCAATTATTCTACTTTTCATTCAGAAAAGTAACTACGTTCACTTCGCTTAAAAACCACGTCTTATGTTTTTAATTTTTTATACCATTTAATGAGTATCCTGTGATGATACAAATTTCTTTTTTTCTGACGAGAACCATTCTTCATTATTATAAATTGAGAAGGAAATTTGTATAATATAGGATTTTTTTTTAAACGGATGTATACAAATCAAAATTTAAACGTATAGTTTCTTAAGGATTATATTATAGTGTCACGTTTTAATGTTTACATAAAATATAGAGTAAATTTAATATTTAGTGTACCATTATTATTAATTATTATGAACAGTCAATTATTGCAAAATATAAAATTTTAAAATATATTAATACTAATTAATATAGTTCATAAACATTGTGTATATTTATATGTATAAACTTCATATGTCTTAGCATATTATCATGGACTATTAATTATTATTCAGATATACTCTTACCTCTGAATCCTTAGTTCTTAGTACTAACTTAGAAACTAATCTTTCAGATTTCGATTATTATACATCCGAGTTTTTAAAAACCATTTCTTTAACAATTTAAAGTAAAAAAAGATAGTTATAATTTGTAAAAGGAAGTTTGTATCACCACAGGACACTATTTATATTATATACAAAATTTTAAATATGATTTCTGAGTATAGTTAAAATTTCTAAAAATCGTAGTTTGAATGAAGAAAAAAGTATAAGTGAGCATGTTTGAAAAATCACTCTTCATACAATCGGTAAATATTTGATATTTTTGTTGTGAACGATTTATGATTTTACAATATAAATAATTTAAACTAAATAATATTTGTTTTAAAAATATTCACCTACTTACTGACGTACTGCACGTTCTGTAATACTTTTCGATAAATTAAAATATACATATCATATCACGTATTATGAGGATATTCATGAATCTTGAGTTAGTCTAGGTTACTATTTACATTACTATTTACAGAAAATTAACTTTTAAATTTTCAGTCAAAAAATAATAAAAAATATTTTTTAGGCACTCAAATCAAAAACTTTTATAACTGATATCAATACCCGCCATACAGATAGCAGTACGAAAGAAGAGGTAACTTTATTCTGTTCATTTATACATATTGTATTATAACAGTATTATTACAATAATAATTATAAACGTTCCTATCGGTTTTAGTTACGATTGTTTTTGGATGAATTATCCGGCCGTTCGGTGGAGTTCACAACTTTAGATATGTTTATTATTAATACACGTCTCATTACATCTGTAAGTTAATAGCCCTATTTAAATTAAAATAATTTAATTTCATATATTCATCAATGATTAGCCATCACCAATAAATTGCAATACATACGATTATTAAAGTGTATTTGTTTGTAGTTCTGAACAATTTCGTAGGACCTGTTTTCGTGGTTGGGGATTAACGCCACCTCACATGGAATTTAGAAAATATAGTTATTTCTATTTTTCATTATATAAAATAAATTTTAATTAAAGGTTTTAGTAATAAATTTAATAATATTAAGTTTTTAAATTTGGTTCCTTCCATAAAGCAATATTTTAAAGACGAGTCTGACTTTTGTTAAAAAAGGTACTTATACTTTTATAATACTTCATAATTTATTCAAGTTAGTTTTATTTTAAAAATAAGCATGTAATTAATATTGATCTTGTATTAAAAAATAGATTTTTTATACTGTAATATTAGGTATCTCTCAACTCCTGGAAAATAAATATTTGTATTTGATTTGTAACATGGTATGAGATCTGTAAATATTAAAATATGAGGTGATACATTTTATAATTGTCAAAGATCTGGGTGATTTATAACAATTTTCTGAACACTATATATATATATATATATATATATATGTATGAAATATTTGTACATATTTAAAATTAAATATTATTTAAATTAAATTATTTTATAAATACAATTTTCATAAAAAATATTTCTTCAATGAAATTAAAAATATAGAATGTAATTTTAAAAAGGTCAGCAAGTAGATACCGCTGTGCTGTATAGTAGGTGTCTAGTGGGGTCACTGTAATGAACTTGTAAAATTGAAATTCGATAATATAAAATCATTGAATACGAAAAACGATTCTGAGCCCAAACGGTCTGTCAGCCTACATAACTAAGTGTGTTTTATGATATTACATTGCTATTAAAAAAATTCATTTTACTATTAATAATACAGTAGGTTAAATTAATATTTGCAGAAAACATTACATTTAAAAATGTCATTGAGTATATAAAATATAACATAATATTTTAAAAGTTTCAAGCACCCTTGAAAAGTATTTTTAAATTACAATGAAATAAATAACATTGTTGTTCTTCATTTAAATATTTAATTTCGTCGAAATTTGAACTTACCATGTTAATATTTTTTTTGATTTTTTGGTTACACTATTAAATCTTTACAAAAACCTTGTTTTAAATTTTCAATTCTTAGCCATAAAAACTGAAGAAAATTTTTAACTACAAAACAATTTGCAAATTTTTGATATCTTGAAGTATTTTGTTAACATTTGAACTTTAAATGCTTGCAAAAAAAAATTATATATAATATGAATAGAAATATAAAATATTATAATTTTTTAAATATATGCTGTATACTTATTATAATATACATATCAACAGGCATACAGTGTATAGATTAATAGATTATTATATAACACACAAAAAAAAAATCTAGAATCTAATTAACTTAAAATCTTTACAGAGAATCACTAACCAATGATAAAATTATCGTTCTATAATTTGAATCAACAATAAAGTAGGTATTTGATCAATTGATTGAAATGTGACACGAGTGGAATTATTAGATATATTGTAGGTATATATTTTTTTACGTTAATCGGACGTAATCATTTCCATTTCCATTTGATTGTATAATATATTTTTACCCATTGATACCTATATATATTTTTGAAACTTCTAGATTAATAAAATAACTACTTAAAATTAAAATTATTGTCTATAATTAATATCTACGACCATGTTGAAAGTTTTCGTGTATCATCTCTTAGATCACAGAACTGAAATTACAAAAACCAAAAATGTTAATACTCAACAGACAACATGGCTACACGGTTGATATTTATTAAATTGGTAATGCCATTTTCACCATGTTCAAAAACGATAAAAGATAAATGAAAATTTTGTGCGATAAACACTGAACACGCGTGACGCATTGGTTTTCGTTTGTTATCGCAATGACGTTATTCACTTTCTTCGTTTTGGATGTCAATTTAGTATCTTAATTTGAATTTACAAGACTTCAATGTATAGGAATTGTGGCATCACGTAATTGCGTATATTTAGACAAAGGTATACCTAAATAGGGATTTATACGTAAATACAAAAAATCTCCCTTCAAACTGACATATATTATATGAAGTCTTTAAATTTTACTAAATTGTGTCTATTTCTTTTATCTCAATTTGAATAAAAGTTCTAATTTATTATGTTTTTTTTTCATTTACCAGGCCATTGTCACGGGAACAACTTACCTCGTTATATTATTCCAGTTTCAATAAATTAAGGACCAAAGCATTCAAAGCAAATATCTTTAAACAGTATTTATTTGATTTAATATGTGTCAACTTTAATAAAATATAGTTATTTACTAAATATTAAATAAAAGTATTATTGTGTAATTAAAAAAAAATCAGGGGAAGTCGATCTGTTGTATAGTAGGTTACGAGTGTAAGTACCTCATTGGGTAAACAACTGTGATGGATATGTTAAATTTGTATATTCAGTACTTTCCGGTAAGAAAAACCATTAACACGGCGTATTTATATTTCAGTTTCTATGTTCAAGGATATTTTGTAATTTATTTTTATAATAGATACTATTAGGATTTTAGGATTTAATTTTTATATTAGTAGTACTAATTTTTGTATAAAGAACGTTGCATATTATATTACTTATATAATAAATTATAAGTATTTATTACGACCTATTAATTATTTTTTTATATCATAATATAGGTTATAGCCCAATTACATGAATATATTTATGTTTTTATAATAGGTGCTAAACAGAACACATAAATACATAATTACCTGCATGCATAAATAACTTAATGGATCCTTCAATTTCTTGTCACGGTGGAAAAAATAAAACTTTTGAAGATTTATAAACAATAATTTCGATAATGTTAATTATATATTTATAATTCGCACTCAAGTTATTATTGCATGTGCAAGATTAAGGAAAAAATAAAGAATATTTATTTTGTTAAATTAATAAATAAATAAAAATATTATATTATTCGTAGTTTAAAATAACAACGAAACTGGGGGTTGTCTAATTATTATAAAAAAGAAATCTAAAATTTATAATATTATCATTAATGTAGACTACGATTATATTAGATATTCTATCTATAGGTACTCGCAATATAGAATACAGTGTATATAACCTAAACAAATCAAATAATCAATCATATTTTTACAAAAATAACCAATAATTTTAAATTTATATAAAGTAAAAATATTTAGTGTTTAGTGTTTAATATATATATTATATACCTACTGATAAACTTTTATTTTTTAAACAACTAATATGCTAAACATACTAATAAACAAATAATTTAAATTCATGTAATATATATTAGGTACCAATAGTACCTTTATGAATTACGATGTTTATCATATAGCAAATAACTTACTTTGTATATTCGTATATACTAAATAAACTTATATTGATTTTACAGTTTTAAAATTTGACCTAATTTAAGGATTAAAAGACTTAAAGCCAGTACTCTAAGTACTTAAGGAACAGAAAATGAAATGTTCAATGGTAAATATAATAATGCTTACGTGGAAATAACGTAAATATCATAAAATGAAGTGCTTATTATATGAAATACAGACAGCTGTCGATCAAATGTAATCCATTCCTTCGATCTAACTTATTCATTTAAGGTCGAAAGTTGTTATTATTACGCATTAGCCATAACACCATTAATATATTTTTTTTATACAAGCAGTATTATGTTCCTAGATGTATTAATAAATTATAAATCTATGTAAAACAAATGTGGTTCAATGTTTTTTTAAAATTATTTTTTGTTTCAGTATTAACTACTTATGACAAACCTTATAGTAAATTTATAAGCTTTATCTATAAAATTTGAAAATTTTATACAGTTTTAACTACAATAAATAATAATCAAATTTTCGTGATTTCAAAGAAATTTGAACTTAAAATACTTATAAAAATATCAAGCGTATGTACCAATATTTTTATGTAGCTATAATATCAAAATTATTGATAAATATCATCAACTTAAAAAAAAAAAATTAAAAAATGTAAAATGTCTATAAATAGCTCAAAAATAAATTTTACCATGTATAGAAAATGATAATATAATCATTTGATAATATTTTAAAGTTCCCAGGTTATCTGTTTTAAATATTTTAAAAATGTATGCTCAAAAATGATTTATATGTGACTTGTATATCTCATACTTTATATCGTATAGCTGAAACTTACAGATTTTAATTTCCTGGTGTTGATTTATTCCATGGTTGAATTAAAATCGTCAGAAACAAAATGCATAAGAAATAGCACGTAACCAATAACACTGTAAGGAACGTGGTTACAAGAGTCAAGTAGTAAATTGTTACTGCTTATAAACTACAAAGATATTTAAAATGTAGTATCTATAGGAATAAGCGGTCCGCTGAGAGGTAATAACTGAAAATATTTATTTTTGAATGCCAGTTTTCCATACATAATAGATATTTGATCTATTTTTATGAGGTGTCCTATTTTTATGGCGTTCATCGTTTATCGCTGTTTACAATAAAAGTTGCAATAACACAACCTGGACATTATACCTACTGATTGTAACACTTAATAATTATTCAGTTCGTATTGAATCGTCATCGCATTGTGTTTGTCGTGTATAAACAAAATATAAAATTTGTAAATATTATTAATGTGCAATAGAATATGTTTTCTAAAAAATGTATAATTGATAATGAAACCAGAAAGTTTCTGTTTAAGTGGATCGGATAATATTGTTTTACATTACCAAAAAGGGCTGGAAAGAGCTGTTCCGGGTTGTCTCATATACAACAGTACAGTTGCTGTTGTCAAATGTGTCAAATTAAAGTGATATTATGAAACAATGCATAGAGATTTTGATAGAAAGTATTCATTTGGCAGTGTATTGCGTTAAGATAAATTCCTCACGTGTTTCTTATCTTACAAAAATAGTACGACTGTGTTAGTAGGTACAAAGAATGAGTGGGCAAGAAAAGTCAGTAGAAGCAGCATTGCGTGTAGGCTAGACGTTAAATAAGCACCAAAAACCATTTCTAGACTCGTAGAGATTGTAAAATAATTTATATTGGAAGTTGTTATTGCACTATTTGAAGAAAAGTAGGTCATGATTAACGCTATTCAAAGTATTTCTTCATCAGCAAGAAGCAATATAAGGAGAACAGAAATTTTGGCTGATGACAACAAAAATAATTTAATTTACATTTGAAAGGAAGCAACTTGCTACGCAATTATTGCACTTGACGAATCATGTGATATTATTGATTCTGAGCAGTTGTCAATTTGTGTGCGATTTTTTGACGTTGAATGTAGAGTATTTAGAGATTATTTGCTGGTATTATTGCCATTTAAATGTAAAACTCGCGGAAAAGATTTTTTCAAAACTTTTGATGACTTTAAAACTAAATCAAATATTAGTTATGATAAAATTGTATCTATTTCAACCGATGGCACTCCTGCAATGATTGATAAAGAAAAGAGATTTGTTAAGAGAATTAAAAATGAGAATGCTAAAATACTTTCATAATAATGCATAATTCATCAGATATCCTTGTGTGGCAAATTCAGTATAACACTGAAGGAAGTAATGGACGTAATAATCAAGTTAATATGAGGTACTGATCTTTTCTTCAGCATAGGCAGTTTTAACAGTTTTTATCTGAATGTAATTCGGTGTATTCGGATTACTTCAACATAACAATGTTCGTTCGTTGAGTCAAGGTTAAGTAATCAAACCTTTTTTCAAATTTTTCGTCAAAAATTTTCATCAAAACTATCTAAGCATTCTAATCCATATCCCTCCGTCTCATAACATCTACCCCATGGTACGTAACAAATAATACACTTCACAAGGACTTAAAAATACAAACTGTTGAACAATTAACCAAACAATACTACACTAAATTTCACAAAAAATTACATCTACACCAAAATCCTCTTATCTCCCACCTATTATCACATACACTTCCTGACAATCTCACTCGCCGCCTTAAAAGATGCTGGTGTCGTGATCTTTTATGATTCAATATAAAATAATAATAAAAAAAAAATCAATAAATTATGTTTAATTTAAATCTGAAGGGTTCTATCATTGAATGGCCTCCCTTATCCTGTCATTCTGTCATTATATTATATTGTTTGTTGTACATATTATCACATTTACTTATTGTGTTTTTGTTAATACAGATTGTAAATTTTCTTAAATAAAAAAAAAAAAACTTTTTCAGAAAAATACTTTATCTAAGAGTGTTTATCATCAAATACTTCACCGAGTTGTAGATCATTTAAATATGTTAAAAACTTAGAAACAAAAAATGTTATTATTTCAGGTTATTGAATGGATTTTTATTTTTACAATTGCATCAATGTATGCTGTTGTGTTGTATGCTAATGGCTGACTTACACTATTTTTAAAAATACTAATTAATAAGTAATTATATTTGACCAAAGAAATAGAGTCATTGTGTATATGCTGCTTTGATGAAATTTTTCTGTCAAATACTAATAATTAAAATGCAAAATATTTTAAATGAAATAAATAGTAGAACCAATTTTTGATATAATTTTGGTTATGAAAGGATGTTTATGAATGTGTAGTTAGAATTAAAATAGAAGGAAGACAGTGATTGTTTGCAATTACTATTGAAGGAAAGGTTAAATGTAAAAATCTAAAAAAATACATAAAAAAAATATTGCAATAATAAATTATTACGTAAATTAACGGAAAAGTTGAATGAAGTTATAATATAATATCTTAATGCATGACACGCAAAAATAAAGAAGATATTTTATATAATAAATATAGATAACGTCAAACATATTTTTTTCCTTTCAAATTTGTATTCTGCAATACCACGTTAACTCGAGGATAATCTTTTGTTTAAATTTAAAATATATGTATATTAGTTTAATAATAACTAATAAAAATAATTAAATTATGTTGCTACAATATGCAGTAATTCAACTCAAATTATTTTCTTATTCATTTATAACTCTGAGTACTTAATACATCATATTTTTAAATGTGAAGAAAACTAATATATATAATATATCAATAATATATATAAATAAATAAATATTAAATATTTTTTATATAAATCGACAAATCCAATATTTTGTAGTCATACAAAAACATATAGTATATAGGCTAGCACTATAATATTAAGTAATTATACGAAAATTATTGTGTATTTCGCATATAATCTATACGTTAGTTAGTTGTTTTAAATTTAGTCTTGAATATAAATTATATGATAATATAATTACGGTAGGTACCTGAATATTTTAATTTTGATGAACCATAACATTGAAATCAAAATTTAAAACATCTTAAGCCATAGGTGTAGTGTCAAAATGTAGGTATAATTTTATAATACATCCACTTAATAAATTTCCCAAAATATAAAAGCGTCTTAAAAATTTTAAACAAACATCATTGCTGTACTGTACAAACAAATTTTTGATGTGGGTAGGTAAATACTAGATATACAGGTTCGTGCGTTCAAATGTTTAATTCCCAATATTCGATCTCTTAGTCTTTATTTATAGTTTTTATATAACTCCAAAAAATTTAACTTCCTGCAATAGTAAACATTATAGGTAGCGTGGTTTGGTATTTATAATACTATTTATAACTGTGGTTTCGATACATAACTATTTTGCTCGCCAAGTAACCAAATTAAATTAATTAAACAAACATTAATGAATGATAATAACATAATAATATTTAGTAGGTATCTTAAGCAATATTGTTCAAAAATAAAATATGGACGGTTTGCCTTTTATACCAGGATTTCGTTTTAATGACATAACAGTAAGTAACCATATATCATATAATAATATCAAGTTCATTATACGCGTGACAAATCCGTAATATTTGATATAAAAATATTATATGCATGAATTATTATTTTTTCATATTTGGTCATATTTGATGTAGAAACAATATTTCAATTTGAGTACTCAGTTCCAATGGAAAAACGGATATGCCATTCCCAAAGTTAAGTCAACGGGTATTGGAAAGAGTGTATTAGACGTTGACACTGTCTTATATGGTGAAAAATTTGACGTTGCTGGGTGTGTATAATTGGTACTTTACACTACCTAAAATCTTTTGTATAATAATTGCGTATTTATTAGGACACGGAAGCATACAAATTAACATTATCTATATATTATTATGTATACTATTAATTACCTATAGCTTGTATTTTCTAAGCAGGTTTCCATTCGTTAATAATTTTGAATTTTAATTAAACTCGAACCCGAGAGTCATTTGAAACCTTATCAAAAAATACAAAAAATAATTGGAACAGTACCTACCTAGTACAGTAATACTTACGTATGAATATAACTATACGAAGCAGCGATAATACCATAATGGTCAATTTATTATACCCTACCTCTTATACATCTTGTTTAGGTATTACCATGTATGATAAAATAACTAATATATTATGTCATTTTAAAAATCTTTGAATGTTGTAAAACGTTTTACTTGGGTTTTACAAATCTTATTGGTACACACATTATATTATTCAAATACAATAAATAAATAATAAATTCCAAATAAAGATCGTAATATCGTATAAACTAAAACACTAATAACATTATTCTACTCAATGAAGAACCTAAATAATGTACAATTTAATGAATGTATAATTGGTTCCTAAACGACTTGAAACGGACTAAACCAAACTATTCGACCTTTGTATTAAAGTTAACTAAACTTTTAAACATTTTCAAAATATGTCAATAAAACAATGACAAAAAATATGAAAAAAATATTATATCTAATATTTATTTTAACAATAATTTTATTTTTTTGTTTTTTATTTAATTTAATATGAATTTTGATTTGGTTGGTTCAGTTTTTGAACTGAACTAACTATTAGTATTTGACTTGGTTTAAAAACTGAACAATTCGTTACATCATTAATTTTATGTGTAATATTGTACATTGAATTTACACTTTACAGTTACAATCCAACATTGACATATGGAAAAGCCAAAGACGATCCGAAACCAATTGAACTACCAAATTTCGTTAAGTTCGATAGAAAATGTCTTTCCTTTATTGGATACTCTAAACATATCGTAAATTATTCACCTGTAGAAACGTTTCGAGTGCGCAGAGTTAAAATTACATACTTTTTGGTTGATGACACTATCACCATCGTGGAACCCGTTGTTAAGGTTAATTTTTTTTTTTTACTATTCCTAAAATATTTATTACTCAAATTTTATTTTTCAAATAGCTAATAAAATTATATATATTATTTATACGCATTGTATAGCTTATACAGTGTATCAACTCATTATATTATTTAGGTATACATTATTCGGTGATGCTTAAGTTTGGTTTTTTATAAAATAGCCACCAAAATTTGGTTGTAAAGGTTGTTTTGAAATTATCTTACACAAATTTTAGCGTGCTTGCACATATTGATCTAAGATGTATTACAAAATATTAATATAGTATAGCACAAATTTATGGTCTTATATAAGAATAATTTGACGAAATAAATTTATATAATAGGTATTAGGCATTAGGCAAATATACCTTTAATAAGCGGTACAAGTAAACTATGTTGGTGTGGATAAATATAATATATAAATATCATATTTATCAAGTACCTTTAACCTAGATATAGGCAGAAAATTAAGACGCAAGCCACAATATATTATTTTCAAAAATAAAGTATGCTCATGATAGATAATAATTTGAAGAAAATAAATATTAGCTATTATATCATGATATGACACGATATTATAATTATTATGGGTAAGTGTATACCTAGTATAGTAAATAAAAATAAATTTTCTCATTTTGCAGGATGCGGGATATGTCCAAGGATGTGTACTAAAACGCGGCCAGATACCGAACCCACACCACGAAGGCAAGTATTGGCATTGGTCCGACTTCAACATAGGCGAAGAAATTAGTTTCTACGGAGTCTCGTACAAGTTGTCCGGCTGTGACTTGTTCACCAGGAAATATTTGATGAGCATGGGCGTGGTGGTACCTGACAATGAACCGGTGATCATTGACTCTTACACTGCAAGTAGGCAGATGCTACTGCAGCGGGAAAACGAACAATTGAAAATGCCGAAGGTGGCGTCCCACGGTAAGGACAAGCTCAAAAAGTATTTGGAATACGACGGAAAGGTGCTGAGGTATGGCTAGCTCGTGCTTATAATTATGAAGACAACATGATATTATGCATAATATAGGTACTACACATTATTATTGATTCGCGATAATTCGCGATAATTCGCGATACGTGTTCGAGAGTGTTAGCTGTTTCTAACAATAATTCACTACATTTATTGAGTCTACTTGAATATCATAATATTTTACTATAATAATTCGCCTTTTAAAACATTTCACAGATTTTACGCGACTTGGAAAAGTGACATTTCGGATCCCACAGAGGGTAAGTATTTCGTGATCGTTTATTTTTTAACTGACGATCGGTTAGAAATCAGCGAATCAAAAACTATGGGTAATAAATGTGAGCAGAATCAATCTACTGTGTTTTTAAGCAAAATTAAATTACCTAAACATTGGTCAAATTTACCACGTAAGTAAAGATATTTTCAATTACCTTAGCATCTACCTGTAATAGTCATTACTACCTAATATTTATAAATTATATTATATTTCAAATATTATTATTTATTACTTATTATTGTATATATTATTTGAACAAAATACTATAGATTTTATAATTTAGATTAATATTTGCTAACATTGATGGGTAATTTTATTTTCTCAATTTTATTCAATTTTCAGCAAACTTCCCATCCATTTATTTGGAAGCAGGAAATGATGAATATCATGAATATTATGGACCAAAAGATCTTATAATAGGAAATACAATAAGTGTGATGGGTCGTAGGTATTTAAGCTAAGCTATTTAGTAGAAGGTCTTAAATATTTAAACTTTTGTTAAATTTTTAGATTTTTTCTGTACAACTGTGATCTTTTTACCAGAGATTACTACAAAGATATTTTGAAAATTGTTCAACCTGAACCCATCCAAACAATAAAACTAGAAGACAATAATGTAACTGTAGCTCAACAGGTACCTATCTAGTTATTTTATAGACAAACAACTTTCCAAAGCGTTTTTAGCATTTTTGTTTTTTTATGATGGTTATACATTACTAGGTGATACCACCTTACACTGGTATTGGTGATCCAGATGATACACGCCAGAATTGTTTATCACTTTTACCTAAACCACCAAGAACTTTGGATTTTGTTACGTTTGTGCTTAACGCAAGCAAAAAACTCAGGTATAAACTAAAGATGGTACCTGTGTATGAAATAGACAACCTTCGTGATTTCATCATGGAATTTTGCCTTGGAAATGATCAAATGAGCATAGTTGAATTAGCTAGTAAGAATAGTGGATTCAATAAAGGACGGTTCATGTCAGCTTCACGATTACGAAAACCTGGCACCAATATAGATGAAAATCAATTCTATGGGCCTAAAGATTTTGCTATTGGTGATATATATATATAATATAATTATCCAATTTATTACATTTTACATAATAATATCAGAATTTCGTACCTTTTAAATAATAATACAATTCGTGTAGAATAATTTGTGTTGAGTACTTGAATATAAAATAAAATTCTGACAGTTATAGTTTATTAAAAATTATAATTATTTCTGCTTTAGGTGCTGAATTGTATGCAAAAGGTTTAGTATTCATAATAACCGAGTTGGACTTGTGGTCATACAATTATATGATCGAAAACAAGGATATGTTCACCCAAGATGCCATTGATGGAGCTAAACGTTTTTTGGAAAGCAAAAACTTGTTGATCAGTCAAGAAAATGTGGACGTCTAATAATTTAGGTGTTATAATATTAGTACACGGAAGTGCATACATTTTATCGGCTATTTAATTTTTAACATAGATAACAAGTAACAACTTTTTATATTCAAAAATAAACTTCAATACATATATCAAAAAGTTATTTATCATACTTAAAATTACAATGACTGTATGTTTGTATTTCAATAAAGAAATATTTACTAATAGCTAATATTAATATATTGATTTGAATAATTAAGTGATAGTAATATAGTAAGTCCTCGTTTAACGTTGCCTCATTTAGCGTTGTTTCGCTATTGCATCGTAGAAGTTTAAGTCCTTATGTTTTGTCTAACACTGCAACAGTTTCAGTATAACGTCGATTGTAATACATGTGTTCATCAAATTATTATTATATTTATATAAATTTCATATAAAAGTATGTAATTTAATATCGTCAACCTTTTTCAGATAACACATAATGTTATTGTTTTTATTGACATACTTATCATACGAGTGTATAATTTGTATTTATTTTAAGTAATACTATGTACTTCGTAATCGTTTTTCATTTTATCGATAGTCAGTTGTTCAACGACACTTTTTGCCCGTCTTATGCAGTCTTATCTTACTTTTTGCGGTCTGTACAAATACGAATTATTTTAGTGTTACATAGTATTTGTTAATCAATAAATTAATATGGCAACAAAACGCTCTGGTTTGCCTTTAGTCGGAAATATTAAAAAAAATCGGAAAACTATTACTCTTTCTACAAAAATTGACATCATAAAACGTTTTGAATCCGGTAAGCGAGCGGTGGAAATTGCTAATCATTATTGTCTTACACCAACTACCGTCCGAACAATCAAAAGCAATGCTGAAAAAATTAAGGCAAGTATCCAAAATACATCAGTTACTAGTTCAAATAAAATTAATCGAACCCGTAATCCTTTAATGGAGAATATGAAAAAAATGTTATGTTTGTAGATTGAGGACCAAAATCAACGTCGAGTGCCAGTGAGTTTAAGTTTTGTTCAGTTCAAAGCTAAATCGCTATTTAGTAAATTAAAAAAAGAAATTGGTGAAGAGTCTTATAATATTAAATTTAATGCTAGTAGAAGTTGGTTTGAGCGTTTCAAAAACTGTTTTAATTTTCATAATATAAAAGTTACTGGTGAAGCTACAAGTGCTGATTAATCTGCGGCAAATGCTTTTATTTTCAAGTTAAAAAAAATGATCGAAGAAGGTGTATATGTACCGAAACAAATATTTAATGTTGACAAAACAGGACTTTTTTGAAAACGTATGCCTTCTAGAACTTACATTGCCCAAGAAGAAAATTCAGCTCCAGGATTCAAAGCAGCTAAAAATAGAGTAACAGTGTTGTTAGGCGGGAATGCTTTTGGTGATTTTAAATTAAAACCGTTACTAATACACACAGCTGAAAATCCACGAGCTTTTAAAAACTGCTCAAAAGACAATATACCAGTAATTTATAAATCAAATAAAAAGGCGTGGATTACTGGCTCTCTTTTCAGTCAATGGCTAACTGATTTTACTGTACCTGCCTGAAAAGAGTATTGTGAAAAAGAAAATTTAAGTTTTAAAATTTTACTTTTCATTGATAATGCTCCATCATATCCTATACATCTAGATGAATTAGGTGAAAATGTCAAAGTTATTTTCATTCCACCAAACACAACTGCTTTAATGCAACCAATGGATCAGTGAGTGATTGCAGCATTCAAAGCATATTATCTACGCCGCACATTTCGGCAATTAATTGAAGGAACAGATAATGGAGACAAATCAAGTATTGTTGATTTTTGGAGGAGTTATAAATATTTTTCATGCCATTCAAAACATTGGAAAATCCTGGGACGAAGTAACTCAGAAGTGTATGAATTCAACGTGGCGAACAATTTGGAAGGAATGTGTAGTAGTCGATGGATCAGAAACCATACCTGTTTGTACAATAAATTAAGATACTCTAAAGATTGCACATAATAAATTTCCCGAGTTAGAAGAAGAAGATATTGATGAAGTTATTTGTTCTTATGAGAAAGAACTAAGTAATGAAGATTTACTAAAGTTAAATCAAAATCAACATTTCAAGATGAAAAACCGAATGAAAAAGTTCTTACAGTAAAAGAATTATCTAAAGCTTTCCAATTAATTGAAGGCCTTCAAATTATAAACGATGAAGATTCAAATCATGAAAGATTTTCACAGGTTAAGCAAAATGTTTTGAACAGCTTAACGTGTTACCGAGAATTGTATCATAATAAGAAAAATGCAGCAAAACAGTCAACATTTGACTCATTTTTTAATTTTTAATTTTAATTTTATTGTAAATACGTATGTAAATCTAATAATAAGTTTTCATTAATTTTGGTATAATATGTAATTTAATACAAACAATTAATAATGTAAGAATAAAATAATTAAACCGTGCAATTATAATAACTATAATAATACATACATACATTGTTATTTATTGGCAAGAACCCATTATAATAAAGTGTATTTAAAAAGTGTTTCACTTAACTTTTTTTCTATTAACGTTATGTTTTCCAGGAACTTAACCTCGATGTTAAACGAGGACTTACTGTAAATGATTGTGATAATAATGGAGGATCTTGTGCTTTTTATTTTATTTTTCTTCTCTTGTAAACTGAATATGGTCATTTAATCAACGTTAAAACAGAAAATAACGAACACTTTTAAATTATTTTGTTTGAAATTTATAAATTTTTTTCTTTTTATATCTAAAATTTGCAAATTCAATACAAGATTTCACATAAATTTACCTATTTTTCACAAACAAAAAAAAAAAGATTTTTTAAAAAATCAAATACATTTTTTTATGAATGTTTTATGTTAGACATTAGATATTCACCCGTAAATTATACAACGATTTTTATTATGGAACGATTATCTTATTTTGTTGTTATTCAAAAAAAAATATCTGTAGATACTTAAAATTTTCACCCAATGTAAAAAGCATTGTATATTAGTAAATGAAAATTTATAAATTATAAATATAATTATATTTATATTATAATTATAATTATTAAATTAATTATTTATAAATGTATAATAGCATTTTATAAATACTACTAACCTAACCATAACATTTTCAAAATATTTTGACTTTTTGAACTATATATAGAGGTATATGATATGTTCGATTTTTTTTATAAATATCAATAACATTTTTTTTTGTTAGGCCAAATAGCTTGAAAATTTTGTGCAAAGTTCTCATAAGTTATTCTGATAACAGTTTAAAAATATTAAAAAAACATTTTTGTAAATTATTATGTAATTAAAAATGTATTAAATATTTAATTTTTATGGCTAAGGATTGACAATTTAAAACGAGTATGTAAGTTATGTTTCTCATAACTCATAAGTGGTTTATATTGTAACCAAAAAATCTAAAAAATATTTAAACACAGTTTTTTTAATATTTGTAAACGTACATATCTCAATTATCAATGTTCTTCCAAAATAATGTGAACTGATTAATTAATTTTATTATGAATTTGAGAATGACTCATTCCATCGTATAGATAACTTAAAATAGATGACCGCCTAGGTCGAAAAACTAGGTACGGCCTTTGATGTAAAAAATGTAGAATAACGTCATACATAAAGTATATTCTTTATCTCGGGTATCGCAAACGTAGCGCTTCTAATGACTAAATTTTGCACTATGCTATACTTACTACTATTTTATTAATTTAATTTTTATTCATACTTTTTTTAACCCGTGTATTGAACAACTAGCGTCGTTGGTGACTGACTTTTTTACAAAACAGAAACCAATTTTTTGTGTACGGAGTCAAGGGGCTCTGTTCCTCCGTTAAATCATTCCTAATCATTCATTATATACAATATCATTCCAGTAATTGCTAATGTCTAATACTATTAATTTAAATACATGTATACTAGACTTCAAACAGTAATACTAGTACGCAGTATGGCACCTTCATAATTAAAAAAATGTGAGCATGTGGGTACCTCTTTGCTGTACAGCAGGTCACAGTAATGAATATGTTAAACTTTAAATTTGATTTCAATTATATATTATAATCATTGTATACGAAAAAAAGATTCTGAACGAAGACTGTCTGTCGACCAATATTATATATATTTTAAGATATTCTTGCTATTAAAGCAATTTATTTTACTATTGTTACCTAATACAGCAGTGGGTTGAAGAATTAATTATTTCCTATAACATTGCATTTAAAAATATCATAGTGTGTAATACAATAATATACTTTAAAAGTTTCAATCCCCACGAATAATATTTTTAAATCATAACAAAATAACTAACATTAGTTATTCTTTGTTTAATATGTAATTTCGTCTAAACTTAAACTTGAAATGTCTACAAAGGAAAATTGCTTTAATTTATTTGAAGATTTGTTGATTACAATATTAATACATGAGTACTCATTCATAAGTTATGAAAAGCTAAGCTTTAAATTTTCAATTCTTAGCTATAAAAATTGAAATTTTTTTATACATTTTTAACTACAAAATAATTTGTAAATTTTTGTGATTTTAACAAATTTTGTAAAAACTTGAACTTAAAATGCTTATAAAAAAATATCGTGTATATGTATGTTTAATATTTTTGAATGTATTAAATGTTCAAACTTTTTAACTCAGTAAAAAATTTTTATCGACAATAATTGATAAAAAAAACTTTAAAAAACTCAAAAATTTCTCATGTCTAAAACATTGATGTAACTAGGTGTTGAAAGGAGGCCTTTTTTTTTAGTAAACCGGAAAGACAGGGAAGGAGGCCTATTCCTTTCCATCCCACTATAAACGTTTTTAGCCCTTATGTTTTTACTTTTTGCACCTCCTGGTCAAAATCTAAATCACTGCATAATATAAAAAACTGTCATAAGTTCAGTATAAAATATTTAATAATTATATAATATGTATAGGTACCCATATAAATATATAATTTATATATATATATATATATATATATATATATATATATATATATATATATTAATACAGTGAATGTTACCTTTTATAAGTTTTTGTGTAAGAATAATCAAAACATGTATCAGGTGCAAAAACAGATAAAACGATCTAGCTATAGTAATTATTATGGAAAAAGAATTATCTAGATAATGATAATTTATAAACACTTGCATTTAAATTTATGTGTATATAGTTATTTTATAAGTTATTAAATTATTAAGTTATTTTATTTAAAATTATGTTTTATTCTGTGGTTAATTTTAAACTTTTATATTACAGCCTTACAGGACTTTCTAATCCCTGTAACTACTTAGTTTTATGTGTGATTCCCAAACGCAGAAGGAAAAAAATCCTCAATATTGAGTTCATCCTTTAAACACTTCAAGATTAACTACTGGTCAGTTTCATATTTTATTTAATGATTTAAAATGTGATCGCGAAAAATTATTTGATTATTTTCAGATGTCACCAAATTCTTTCGACGATTTGTTAACTCTAATGATACCACATATATCAAACATGTACACTAATATGAGACTATGTATTCCTCTAAATGAAATACTAACAGTTACTTTAAGGCATGATAACAAAAAGGTATATCTTTATGTATGCTTCTACCAACAAAATAAAAGTGGGTTGAGATCATTTAAGGATTTGAATCCTTAAATCGCCAACTTTCCAAACTTTATCGGCGCAGTTTATGGCAAACACATCCGAGTTGTAAAACCATAAAACTAATTGACAAGGATCCACCTTGTTCTATAATTATAAGAACTTTTTACGGACTGTAGGCAACAGTGTTGACAATCCATATACATAAATTGTTGCTTATTATAACTGTCTAATTATTAATTTATAAAAACATAAATTACTTAATATGTTATTTTTTTCCAAAAAAACCAAATAATAATAATAAGCATTATATAGTAGTGTAGCGAAAAATTTGGTGGCCTTTGGGAGGAAGAGGCACTTTTTAACATAAAAACTAAATTTCAAATAGTGATACTAGTAAGAGTTTGAAGTTAGACCTTATATTTTTTTTAAAACAATACTATATTGTATATTTTAAAATTAACTTTTTAAGCTTTTGTTTAATTAAAATAAATATTTTCCCAATGTTTTTTTTAAATATCATGGTGACAGTACAGCGTCTCCAGACTTGAACATACATTGAGTGCCAGGGGCTAGGATTTAGGCATGGCCTAAATGTGTCACTGCAGGAAACTGTCGGTCATTTAAAATATATTAAAAAATACATTTTTGGCTATCGTGTGAAAACTATATGATTTGTGTGGCACCACTGAGTCTTTTTTGTGGCGATATGTAAAGTGGCTCATGTGAAACGGGCCTTAAGAGCTTTGAACTTTGGTTTTCTAAAATTCTAACCTCTATAATTATTAAATTTTAGTTACGCATATAAATTTATATGCTTATAAATAGTTTAAAAAGAATCAAAATATTTTGAAAACATTATCATATATATAAAAAAATAAATAAACATTTAGTGGAAATTTCAAGTATTTCGAGTTATTTTTTTTTTTTGAATTACAACAAAATAATATCTGCTATAGCGAGTGGTCATGATTCGCGTTTACACAAATTGTTTAAAGAATAATCTAAGAAATTCATCCGTAAATTAACGGTTTTGAATCTAAGACAATTTAGCGCATGACAGTTCAACGACAGTATAATCTAAAAATAAATTTAAATAAGTAGGAAATCCCACAACTAATCACTATAGGCGTTGTGATTAGACCAGCAGAAAAATATAAAAATATTAAAATTGAAATAAGACATATTTAGACTTTCATCAACTTTCATGACTATGTGATGCGGTTTACTATGCACAATTCTTTATTCTGTCTATATAATTAAATTATCAATATATTATCATAAATTAATTAATACATATAACAATATATTTATGAGTATAAATATTTATTTATTTTATAGATTGAACATGGTTTATCATCAGGTGATATTTTAGTACATTGATGTTGTCCAATTTTTGACGTAAGTCGGCCAGAAGATTTTTTAATACCTTATCTTTTTTAACACTCTCGAGATAATCATTCAAAAGTAGAGGATTTTCTGTAAAACAATCTGATTTACGTTCTTTTTTTAATCGGTTATTATACTTCTGGTCACGTGTCTTTGCTTTAACAAGTTGTTTCCATTCCTGTTTTTCATAAAACAAAATTAAATGTCGCTGAAAAGCCATTTGGTATCTATGTCTATAGACTATATCTTATAATAATATTATAATACTTCTAGATATTATAACCATGGATCTAATCCATATGAACATGTTACATTTTTTTGCAGTTGGAGAAATTAACTTGTTGGAAAAAAATATAAATATATAATGTATACCTACGCTGCATAGAAATAAGTTAATATGTAATTTTTTTTCTATTCAATATTGTTGAAAATTAATGCTACATATTAAAAATCATAATAATTTATTAAAGATATAAAAGGATACAGTTAAAATAATAAAATTAGGACTTGTTTTTCTTGATATTTTGAGGTACCCATTCTATAGAATTAATTAATATACTTATATAACTAATGTACTTAAATATTTTAAAAGTATAAAAACGTACATTTTAAAGTTCTGGTGGGAGGTAGGTAGAGAAATATAATATATGCAAAATATAAGACGAGTATTATTTTATCAATCATTATACTTTAACCTAAGCTTAAATACTAACCTAACCTAACCTAACCTAACCTAAAAGCTTTTAATTTTAATTTATTATCCAAATTACACATCATGATATAATATAACATTTTCTTTATTCAAAAAAAAAATTGATTCGGATAAGTTTTTTTAAAATTTAACACCAAACTTGTTTATTTTATTTAAAATTAGGTTATCTTATTAAACTAATATACTAAGAAACTTACATCTTTGATTTGTTTTAACTTAGATTCACTGTTATCCTTTTCTTCTTTTAAAACAATAAGTTTTTTGTCAATATCAGGAATTTTAGATAATTCAGATTTAATAACTTTTAGAGTTTGGGTTTTGATAGTTGTCCTTAAAAAAATAAATAAACTTAAAACTTAAAACTTTTTATCATTAAAAATATCTTATTATTTAATAAACAAAATGACATTTTCAATTTAGACATTATGGATTCTGAGCGGAGCGATGAAAAATATTGATATTATAATGTTATGAGTTGAAATTTCAAGAAAATACGTAAAAATCACAAAAATTTGCAGTTTTTTTTAATTAATTCTTAAAATTTTTCTATTAGATTTATCTAAGATTTAAAAATTCAACACAAGATTATCTACAAGATTGTCTACCTTTTTAAAAAAGAAAATGTTTATCGGAAAGTCAAACTAATTTTTTATGAGCATTTGAAATTAAACATTAGATATTCGCCTATTTTCTCCGGGAACAATTTTCTTATTTTAATGTAATTCAAAAAGAAATAAAATGTTTAGATTATAATTTTCTACACAGAAAAAAAAATTTAAAAATATTCTGACTATTTTTGAGCTAATTGTAAGTCTAAGTAATGTTTGGTTTTTACAATTTTTTTTCTTTAAATACCAATAAAAAAAAAGATTCGTTAGGTTAAATTTCTTGAAAATTTAATACCAATTTTCTAATAAGTTGTTAAAATAACAGATTAAAAATAATAATACAGAAGCACATTTTTTTTTATAAACATTTAAACTTCAAATTTTGACTGAAATTCATCGTAGAACATTTTCAAATTGTTTTGTAGTTAAAAATATATAAAATATTCAGTTTTTATAGCTAAGGACTGAAAATTCAAAACAAGATTTTTTGTACATTATTTATAGTGTAACCAAAAAATCAAAATATTATATTAAAAAAATAACTTTTTATAAACATTTTAATTTTAAATTTAGACGAAATTAGATATTTAAATGAAGAATGACAATGTTAGTTATTTAGTTGTAATTTAAAAACATTTTTTGTGGTTTCTTGAAACTTTTAATGTATATTATGACTTTTTATACACTCAATGACATTTTCAAATGCAATGTTTTCTGCAAAAATTAATTCAACCTATTGTATTATTAATAGTAAAATGAATTATTTTAATAGTAATAATATCTTAAAATATACTTAGTTATATAGGTTGACAGGCCGTCTTTGTTTAGAATCATTTTTCGTATACAATGATTTATAAAGTTGAATTCAAATTTAATAAATCCATGGAATCCATTCAATACATACTGTACAGCAAAGCGGTACCCACTTGCCAATCCTTTTATATTTACCATGAATCAAATTCACAATATTCTACAGCAGGTAGACTTATAAACTTATTTAAGTTATATGATATGATAGTTTAAGCAAACGAATTAAGAAAATACTAATGATATTGATATAACTATACTATTCTTAGAAAAAGATGGGTATTAAACTATTAATTCGTTTAAATGTTTCCTCGCTCAGAATCGTTTATCACTTGTAATGTTTTATCATTTAACATACTAATTATAATTATCATGACCTTAATGACAACATACACTCAAAATATATCATGCCTACAATACATCGAGTTTCCTGGTTTTTAATTTAAACTTTAAAACAAGTTAATACTGTAGCTCATTGCTAAGCAATATTGTACAATAGAGAATATCCCTTTAAAATTGTATTTGGTTGGTTATATTATCTACTAATCAGTAATTAGTTAATTATTCTGTAAAATAAATTAATTGGATAAATTTAATAGAATATAATAGATTTTTCATATATTACTACTGTACACTATAGATAGTAAGATAGTAATTAATAAATGTTTTATAAAATAAAAATTAATGTATGTTTGTATGGGGCTTATAAACTAGGAAACTACTCAATTATAGTAGTTAACATCGAATTATCCACATGCATATTCCTTGACTCTCGAAGAGATCAACCACTTCTTATAAGACTTAATTTTTCAACCTCTAAGTCACCAAAGGTGGATCACACATAAATGCCGTTTTGACTCACGAAAATCGAATATTTGTATATTTATATTATTAGGGTTACCATTGATTACAGAAATAAAGGAAACTTTTATATTATCTCTTTCTTACTCTCTCTCTCTCTCTCTCTCTCTCTCTCTATATATATATATATATATATATATATTAGCTATTTAGCCCAAATTTGTCCGGGAAAAAAATGAACAAATATAAAATACAGCTCTATAAAGTGTATCTAGGTTTTATTGTACCTCAATTCACAGTCAAATCAGCGTTGGTGTACCTTACTTTTTAATATGCGAATAGTGATACGAATGTACTATGGAAATTTCAAGTCTCTAGCTATCATAGTTTAGGCACTGTGGTCTCTATATCGAGTAAGTCAGTTAGAATACGTCCAATTATATATATAGATATATATCAATTAATCTATGATTGTAGCTTAGCTTATATATATTTAAAAACTACTAAACTAATTTTGACGAAAATCGAGGAGATTGTTTTTAGAAATACTAGAAAAGTTTAGAGAGTAGTTTGAACCACTCATCCACATTATATAATAAAATATATCAAGTGCTATATCAAATCCACCACAAACGGATTACTTACTCATCTTCTTTGAATTAGTTTACAAACTGACCAATAATAATATTGTGATAAGACGGCACCTACGCCATGCACCAACTCGCGATACGTTGTATTATGTTCTACGGATTCGTTTCAATTACTCACGACGCATATTAGTAGATACTCATATTGTATAAACCATAAGTAGTTTATTAAAATTATATTTTAAAAAAATTAGTTATTAATACAGACCAGGTCAATGAAGTGAATGTACTGAAATCAGTAAGACCATAAAATCGTCATTTAACTACTATTGTATTAAAAAACACGCCGGAATTTACGTTCTTGAAGTTAGCACCCCCACTCTGAGCTTTCGCCTTCAAACCAGTGTCAATATTTTGAATCAAATTGTAACACCACATTTTTTAATTTTTTTCTTTAACTCTACTACATGAAAACTAATTTTCCCATACTGGTATTAAATTAACGTTCGTCGCTGCACTCTTACATTATGCTGTCAACTTCAATCCACTCAAATATATATTACAACATACAATAGGAATCAGTAACTCATCTTTTTCCGTGTGAAAAACAATAATCCTTTAAATTCAGACTAAACCTTTTTTTCAAAAGAGCACCAATATTTTTAACCCATTTAGAATACGTATAATATAATAATATATATTCCATTATAGCATTGTTATAATTACACTCTTTAACCTGCGTATAGGCGTTTAGTAAATTTTCTATTCCAGACATGTTAAAACCATAAAATAATTGTTGAACTTGATTCTTGTCTATTTGAATTTGAGCAATTTTCATTATTACAGTTTATATCTTTGATTACGAATATAGTAAGTACACGCTCTTTAATAACGTACCTTGTTATAATACGAGTATATGAATATGATATATTACATCTAGTAAAAATAAGTTTAATATGCATCATTTCTTCATTTGCACTGAATATATTTTTAGTGATATTTACATGTACTGTGTACATTTTTTTTTTTTTTTTGATGAACCATTAAGGTCTAGATCTTAAAATAAAAATATATTATCTCTGTCATCAATTAATTCTAAGTACTTACTATGCTAAATAATCAACATACCTAATATGCCATAGATTGCATAGCTATTTGAATCAAATGGATATTGTATTTAATTTTTTTAAAATATTAACTGGTGTATATAAATTTACATTTCTAAACAATGTGCTTAAGTTGGACAAGCACTTTTTTCTCGGTCTATTTCTAGCATACATTGCATTTATATTTTTCACCTTAATTTTTTTTTTTGTGTGTTTTTTTAGCTTGGATATTATATTGCTATCACCATTGTTTCTTTTTCTGTGTAAGTTTTCTATTACATCATAACTCATAAGCAACCTTTGATTCATTTGAAAAATCAATATGACTACTGTTTGAAATATAAGAGCAAGTGTCAAAGTGCTGTAATGATCATCATGTTGAATGAATTATTTAAAATATTATCTTTTATCTTATCCACTTCAGAGTAATCCTCCGATACAAAATACTTTTTATATGAATCATTAACACTAATTGATACGGAGTAACTAAGCACATAATTCTATTTGATAAAGGTATCGTTCAGTAACTGAGATTATCTGAATAATTTTATGTTGCTATAATTAGATTGTAGATGTTTAATAACAAATCTATCAATGGACATAGGTTTGCGTCATTCTGTAGTATTTTTTTCTTCAATTAAGCAAAATCTCTTTAAACTGGTGCTGACAAATCAATTAAATAAGAATATTTAAATTTATTTTGTATACAAGTCCAAAGAGAAAAATGTTTGCAAATTCTTATAATATCTTTAGTAAAATATAAGCGCAAATATTCGATCACCCTTGAACTTTGAATTAATACAACATGTATTTTCAATATTATCAAGATACTTTTTCAGGCTATTGGATATTTCACACTTGTCCACTGTTCAAGTTGACGTTTGTATCAATGCATTCTTGGGTGCTATCAATGCCTTTAATTTTTTTTTAAATTGTTTGCTGGCTTCAGATGGTGTAATTTTTAATATTATAGATTTAGTTAATTTGAATTCAATAAATATTATTAGACGAATACATTATTATTTAACATATTTTATAATGGATAAATCTTTGATGAAAAATGAATTTTCATGAAGACATTTAGTCAGCCAATACATCATACATATTTATGTATATGTTTACATATTTATATTGATATTAATAATTTGTTATTCTATTAATAATACAGCAGGTTCATCTTATTTTTGATAAAAATAAGTCACATTTATTATATAGGTATTAGTTTTATTATTGTTATTTTATATATTACTAGCAGTTATAACATTTTAAAACAATACCGACATACCAAAGAACGGTATGAATAGGTTTAAAGTGCATAATAAATAGATTTAATTTTAATACTTTGAAAATTAAATTATGTATAAATAGGTACTAAATAATAATAAAAGTATATTTTCTGAAAGTTTAAAGTATCTAAAAATAGTAAATTTTGAATTATAAAAAATAATAAAAGTTTGTAATTCAGATATAATTCTTTATATTGTTTGTTTAAATAATATACAATATTATCAAAATTTAAATTTTATACGTTTGTAAAAAGAAAATGTTCGTATATTTTTTTGAGTTTCATATAAATTTTTAATATAAAAATAGTATAAATGTGGTGCAAATTCATTTGTTTGGTGCTGTAAATTTTGCAAATAGTTTGTAAAGTCTTGGTACGTGTTTGGATTTGGTTAGATAAGTCTGTGTGCCAACTTCATGAACACGTAAGAATGCAGCATTAGTTTAATACCAGTAGGAGAAATTAGTTTTCACATGGCAATAATTGAGAAGATAATTTAAAAATGAAGTGTCGTCGTTTGTTACATAATATACATTAGCATTGATATTAAGTTAATAACTTACAAAGAGGGTGCTATGTGAAATTGGCACCTCCATCGGTAAATTGGATTTTCCAGATAATGGGCAATGTTGCAAATTGAAAAATTATCTTTTCAAATTGTTGTAAATCAGTTGCGACTAACAATTAGTGGGAAAAATCTTGCCTATTTCCTAGCAATATGATTATGGTTAGAATATTTAGAAAATATGTAACCTAAAAATAATATAATATCGAAAAATATGGAAAGCTGAACTACAAACAACACAAAAAATGCCAAAGGCCATCTATACTCGATATCTTTCATCACGTAAATATGCCTCTGATGACAAATCATTCTTAAAATTATTAGATTGAATCATTTTTCATTCCGGTTTTGATATAGATAAAAATAATTGTGAAGAGTTGAGTCCAGGGTCCCACGCGGGTAAAGGAACAATCAGCGGTGTCCATATTTCTCCGTTAAATCCGCCACTGAGAATAAAGAAATAGAAATGAAAAATACTTACATAGATTCTATACTATTTTCAAGCTTTTTATTTTTATTTGATAATTCCTGGTATTCAATTATGCTGAACGTGCTTGGTGTCAAATATTCGATATCATTCTTTATCTTTTTACATTTTTGTTTCTGCAGAATGTATTCCAAGCGTATTTTGTTTAATTTGATATCCTGCTGTTTACAGGATCTAAGCAATTTTTCTACATCCTGTAAATATATAGCACGAGTTAAATGAATTTTTTTGCGGAGCCTTATATTTGGATGCCGTATATCTAAATTGGTTTTTAAGAAGGGTTTTGTAAAGATTTAATTTAGTATGAAATAAAAGCTTTGATTTTGCGTTAAGGAAATATTTAAGAATGCAAAGTTGAGAGTTTAACTTGAGTTTGGAGTTAGAATATGGTGGGTCCGGTTCAGTTTTTTGTCGAAATGTATTCCTTCGAGGTATTTTATGTTTAATGACGTTGAAATTATGATATTGTTAAATGTAATGTGGCTGTAAATTTGGTGTTTGAAAGTAAAAACTAAAAGTGATGTGGCTGGATTTATTTTTACTTTCCAGTTTTAACACCAATTTTCCATACAAAAAGGTACGATTGTAATTGGTTAGCTGCGGTAATCGGATTAAATATTATAGAATTAAAAAAAAAAAATAAATATAAAACCATTAAAGTTACGTCATGAGTGAGTTTTTGCTGTGTCTTGTCATATATCATGCCAACGGCGGTTTTTAATTCTAAGTTATACTGATTTTCGACGAGTTCTGCACATTCTTTGTGTTTAGATTTCAAGTATTCAGAATTTATATTTAACTTCTCGTTTAAATCATGTTTTCGTTTGATTACCGCTTCTTTTTTATTTTTGAATTCTATCAATAGCTTTTCATAGAGTTGTTCAACTTCTTCTTTTGTTCCATTTTTAATTGGTTTATCCGATTCACACTAATAAAAATACATACCATAATTATTATTATTATAATAGGAAGGTGTATAATATATTATCTATACTTATTACATTAAGTTTATTTTATCATAATAAATCTACAATAATAAAATTGCATGTAACAGTTAAACATAAAACATAAATGTTATAAATGGAAAAATGAATATGCATAGTATTATTTACTGAGGTTGAATGTCCAAAGCATGAATAGATAAATCAGAGACGTATTTATATTTTTGGTGCCCTGGGGCACTGTTCCTTAAACGCCTTTTCTAAGAATAACTGTTAACTCTGATATGGGGTGGTTATTAAAAAATAAAAACATTTTCAATACAAACATAATATATATTAAAGTAAATTAATTAATTAACATTTAAAAAAAATATATATAATTTTCTACGTGAATTTTGTGTTGTAAATGTATTTATAATCTCATAAAAGTTCATATATATGGTAAGTGCAAATTCAATAGATAAAATTGATAATCTATTAAGACAATCATCAGTCATTTTCGATTTCAAATAAGATTTAACACTCTTTAATGCTGAAAATGATCTTTCAGCTAAACAATTAGACATTGAGCAGCATAGATACATCCTTAATGCTATATCTACGTAAGGAAACAGTTCTTGAAGTTTTTTAGTTCTGATCATTTTACAAATATCTATTATAGTTTTAAGTCTTATGTTTTCAGTTAAATTCATTAAATACCTACTGAATTGTATACATTTGTTAGCAAATGAAGATGAAAGATCATTTATATATATATTGAAGTATTTCTGCTTTTTTGTAAACTTCTGATGGTGAGTTTTATTATTTGAAATAAAAAGTTACATTTTGTTAACTTCATCATAGTACAATTTTCTTCTTTCTAGTTCAGAATATAGTTTGTCAGTAATAAATAATAATAAATATTAATTCTTAAAAAATCTTGAATTTCAAATTGTATTTTTTCTTCTCTTTTTTCATTTGTAGTTAATTTTCTTTTTCTTTTGCGTATTTTTTGATATATTTATGTCTCTATTTATTAATTGTTTTCTCTTCGTAGATATCAAACATACTCCTTAAATCTAACACATATTTAATTAACGATTCGTATAAACTCACAACTGTTTCTAAATCAATCTCAAATTCTCAACTGACTGCAATTGTTTACTAGTTTTGTTGAATCTTTCTAGTATATCACCTCATAGTGTGACCATTATAGCTGTTTCAAGACTGTATAATTTTAAATATAGTCTATTAGCTTCTGATCTCGTGATTGACTTTTGATTTATCATCTTTGATAAAAGACAGTGTATTAATTATTTCATTCCAATTTTTATTTAAACTAATACTTGCATCAGATATTGCTGACCACTTGGTGTCTGATTTTTATCTGGTAATTAATTTGTTCTGAAGTATTTCCCATCTATATGTAGAAGTACTGAAAAATTTATAGATATTTTGAAGCAGATTAAAAAATTCAAAAACATTTCTACAACAGTCCACAGCAAATTCACTAACAAGATTTAAAAAGTGTGTCGAGCATGATACGAATGTTACTAAAGGATTAACTTTTTTAATGCGAACTTGAAGTCCTGTATGTATACCAGACATACTAGACGCATTGTCATAACTTTGACTACGACAGTTGTTTATATCTAATTTATGCGATTCTAAAACTAAAAATACAGCATCTGCTAATTCTTCAGATTTATGATGATGATTGAATAAAAACTCTAAAAATCTTTCTACCAGACAGCCATTATTTTGAACATAACCGAAAAATAAATGACAGTTAATCTACATGGCTAATGTCAGGAATAGATTCAATACTGATAGAAAAATATTTAGCTTCCTTTATTTCTTTTACCATTTGTTGTATAACATTATTTACCATTATACTTATTACTTATGAATTGCTCATATATATATTAAAAGATAAATACGATGTTGAACTTTTTCTTTTATTGCCAAAATTCTCAATATGCTGTGCTAAAAAAGGATCAAATTGAGCAATAAGTTCTAAGCTCATCATGAAGTTCCTATTATGAACAGATTTAAAACGGTCATCATCACTTCTAAAAAACAGTCCACGAGAAGAAAGTGATTTGTTATGTTCATACATTGACAAACATAGTGCATTATTTATTTATTTCGGTTCTGTAGACAATAGAGTTTTACTTGCTTCAGTACTGCTGTTATTTGATAATATTAAATCGTCTGGATTTGATAGATTATCTTCATTAACAGTAAAGCTGTGGTCATTTTAATTGATTGTATTATTTACTCCATTTTCAACTGAAAGCATTAATAATGATAATTACATATATCTACATTTTAGCTTAAATTATTTACATTAATTAATAAATAACATAACAATATGTAGTACCTATGTATAATATAAATATCTATAGATTATAGATACATATTTATAAAATTAATAATAGGTATAGTTTTATAGCTAAATAAACATACTTCGCGATTTGTTAGGCGGTTTATTTGTAAAGCTAAAATATGTTTGTAATTTAGCAGTTTTTGAAATTATTTTGGCTTAAGCTTCATTTTATGTATGAGACCGTTTTCGGTTTTATGCGCCACTAAACTTTCTACTATAAATCATCGCCGTTTTTAAAATAAGAATCCATCAAGGTAGCAATGTAGCATTATAAGTTCATAACAATAACAAGTTTAAAAAAATAAGATGAGTAATAAGCATAATATTGATTAACAAAAGCTCCATAAGCTCGATACGCAAAATACAAATTACATTTGATAATAATAACGTTAATATTAAAATTGAAAATAAAAATCAATATACAAATATTTACATTATTTGAGACTAGAATACTGGATACTCTAAAACGAGGTATTAGACATACAACTTACATACTAAAGAGTAAAATACATAGGTCAACAGTAACAAAAACTGAAAATAATTTTCACAATTCACTATATAATATGTACTCATTTAGTCGTACATAAAAGATACGTTTATAATGTTAATATAGTTTTATAGTTTTGTGAAAAAAATAAAACAACGCGCAATCGTCGTAGGCAAAATGTTTATGCATGTGATAAAGAGAGCATGTCACGACGCATGGATGAGTGGGAAAGAGATATAATTGTAAGCCATTTGCATATTGGTACCAAACCACTAAAGTCCAAAAGTCATTACTACTAACTTAAGTATTACACATAGCTATCTGTAATTAATTTTGTGTAGTTGGTATATAGTATGGTGTAGTAGGTCTATGAGTAGGTGGTCTATGATTTGGACATGATAATAATATAAACATTTTTGTGATAATGATATAAAATGACTATTTTACGATTTTCTAAGATTCTACAATTCTGACGCCTGGCTCCCTCTCAAAATTTAGTGCCCGGGGCCCAAGCCCCCCTGCCCCCCTTTAAATATGTCGCTGAGATGAATAGAACTTTATAAATAAGTGACGTCGATTTCTCATTGTTTTAAATTTAATAAAATCTTAACACATTAACGGATAGTGAGAATTATTATTATTTTTAAAAACCATGCATAATTTAATCAATGTACTAGCACTGCTATAAAGTAGTGTTCCATTACATCAAATTTTGCATGTTTGTATGAAAACAGTGGCGGCCTGGCCAGGTCGGCGAGTCAGCGATCGCCGACTGGGCCCTCTGCTAAATGGGCCCTTACAGTTATTACAAGCTACTAAAATAGTAAAATATATTATTTTAAATGTTCATAAACAATTTAGTTTGTAGATATTATCTTAAATAGTGGTGGATAGTCATATTGCGTTATTTTAAAAATAATAAATACCATGTGATTAAATACTATATAATACATATTATATAATATTATAAACCGATAAACAACGGATAAACCACAATAAGATAAACAGAAAATTGAAACACTATGGGACCTCAAGATTAGATAAGGAATTGTAGTGGTTAAAATACACGTTTTAGTTCTATTTTTGGATTATTTTGCATAGTGCTGGCTGCACGATGCTCGACACTATCGTCTGTCAGTCATTGATTAGCATGTCAACGTCAACAATCAAGAACTATCTTTTATTTTATAAGTTACACATCACAAACTATAAAGGTAAGATATTTACATATAATATTGAATATAATCAGATAATTTACAGAGTTGTAGCTCGAGAGTAAATCTCGGTTTAAAAACCCACACGCTCGCGATTTATTTAATGCAATGATGTCAGGTCATCAAAAACGACAAAAAAAACGTCAAACTGAGCTTATTAATGCAGCTAACCATCCAAAACAGTCCAAGTTACCTTTTGTAAGTGTCCAAAATTATAATAATGGTAACAATAAACATGAAATTGAAAACATTATTACAGAAGTATCTAAGAATGCTTCAACAGAAATTATTAAATCTGTAGAACTTAGGCTCAGCAATAATTCAAATATTAATATAGTATAAGAAAATGTTGAGGCTACTATATTATCTGTAATTCCATCCAAAGAAATGAATAGTAACTATGATGATGGCAGTATAGATATTACACAAGAACATATTAATTAAATCCCAGATAGTTTGAAAAATGATTTTGATTTTAATATTAATACAACTGTTAATGTGGAAAATGTAGATGGAAATGACAAAACTAGTAGTACTGGATATTTCATTCCACCAATAAATATGCCAACTAATGTAAAAGTATCTTTTGTCAACAGTCATCCAATATAGCCTACTGGTCCTGAAATATGTTTTGATGTTTCAAAGGTATATTATAGGTATCTAGAAAATAAACATAACAAAGAAGTTATTCAACGTAAGTGGTTAAGTTACAATGTTATTAATAATAAAATGTACTGTTCAATATGTATGGCTTTTTCTACCAACCGTTCATTAAACTGGATCACTGGAATATTAGTTAATGTAAAACATATCTATAAAAGTATCGAAGTACATGAAATAAGCAATAGTCACAAATTAGCAGTTAATGCATTTATAACAGGAAGTTCTTCAAAATCATTAGATTTATATTTCAACGACCAGAGAAAAAAAGATATTAAAACTAGAAGACAAATTCTAGAAAGGATAATTTCTATTATATTAGTTCTTGCAAAGCAAGATTTACCTTTTAGAGGTCATCGAAATGAAAACTGTTATTCTATGCAGAATGATTTTTCACAAAAGGGGAATTTTTTAGAAATTGTTAAATTAGTGGCAAAGTTTGACCCTGTGTTAAAAAATCATACTGATGAAATTTCAAAAAAAAAGTTTATAAATGAAACTTTCTACAGACTCTAAAAATATTAAAGGACCAAGAGGAAGGGGTTCTTTTAACTCATACTTATCAAAAAATACTTTCAATAAAATAATAATTATTATTGGAAATTTGATGAAGAAAAAAATTGCTCAAGAAGTTATTGAAGCTAAAATATTTTCATTAGAAATTAATTCTACACAAGATGTAGCTGTCATGGATCAACTTTCTTTATGTATTCGGTATGTTCTTAAAGGTGAAGTTCAGGAACGTTTTTTAAAAATGATTGAAGTAAAATCTTCAACTGGAATAGAGCAATATCTGTTGGTAAAAGAAAACTTGGATAGTCTATCTATAGATTTAAAAAAATTATTCAGTGAATTATTTGATGGTGCCTCTAATATGAGTGAACTGAACAGTACTCTGGGTTGCAAGCTCAGTTAAAAAAAGACTCGCCAAGTTCAATATTTACTCATTGTCATGCTCATGTATTAAATTTAATTATAAGTGATGCTACAAATTGTTGTATCTCATCTCAAAATTTATTTGTACATTGTCAAAAAACTGAAGTATTTATTTCACGTTTCTATAAAAGGTCAAATTGGTGGAAAACTATCTTGCAAAAAAAAGTTGGACATGAAAAACTTAGAAAATTGAAAAAATAGGGGAAACAAGATGGAACAGTAAAGATGGAGCTTTAAAAGCAATATTTCATTCTGTGTATGAAGAAAATGATAAGAGGGAAAGATATATTTGTTTACTGGAAGTACTGCACTCAATAGACTATGACAATATTGCTGATGGAGAAACAGCAGTTGAAGCTAGAAATTTGTTAGATAAATGGACACAATTTGATACTATACTTACATCTTTTTTATACCTTCATGTGTTTAGTAAAGCTACTCCTGTTTCTAAGTATTTACAAACCAAATGTTTAGATTATTTAGCTGCTTGGAATCAGATTGTAACTTTTCAAAAAGAAATCAAAATTATTTCTAATGACTTTGACATAATTTATGAACATGCCAAAAACTTTAGTCAATTTATGGAACAGAAAAATAAAATATTTCCAAATGTTTTTCTTGAAACTAAATTACCTAAACAACGAAAACACAAAATAAAAAAAATGTCAGGAGAACTGTTGGATGGTGAAGTTGTAGATAATGACCCTATAAAGCTGTATAGAGTACAAGTTTTTCGTATAATAATTGACAAATTATCAATGGCTATTGAGGATCGATTTTTTAAAAATAAGAATATTTTTCAAGCATTGACATTTTTTGATCCAAATAGATTTATAGATATAAATAACAAAATATTGACTTTTGATGGCGAAAATGAAATAATTTTTAAAAATTTTTGGAACACCAATGGATTACAACCCAATATTGTCCAAGAAGAATTAATTAATTTTTCGTCTTCTTATGAGTCTATAGAAAAGTCATTGGAAGGAGAATATGCTTGTGAATCAGAACTGTCAGATGTTTCTGATGAAAATATTGATAAACAACTAAACGTGGAGTCTGAATCACCACAGAAAAAGTTAAATACAAATTCAATTTGTAAAAAATGCATACCATGTGTTATGAAATTGCTATACAAGTACAATTTTCATACATCTGCATTTACCAATTTATACTTGGTATACAAGTATATTTTAACACTTTCATGCACTCAAGTGCATTGTGAACGGTCATTTTCAAAATTAAAAATTATTAAAACGAGACTTAGGTCGTCATTGAGTCAAGAACTATTAGAGCCACTTCTATTAATCAGTATTAAAAGTGACAAAATTCCTGATGTACAAGAAATAATAACCTGTTTTGCAAATTCCTCTTTAGAATTACAAAAATTACTCTTGTACTAATTTTATTTATTATTTAAAGTTCATCTATATTTTATTCATTTTATTTTAACTAGTTGATAAGGATATTAAACATGTACTCACAATTACTTACAGACTTATTAGTTATTTGATCATTTATTAACGTTTATTAATTATTTTTTATTAAAACATTGAATATTTTGTATTATTTATTTGAATATTTGTTTTACAATAGTCATATATTTGTATAATACATTACTACACTACTACATTCATTTTATATAAGATTTTAAGTAAAAAAAATTTACTTAAATAACAATGCGGTGGTAGACACTTAAGATTGGTTTAGCACACATTAATTAATATAAATAAAATATTAACCAGGTCCTTACATATTATAATATGAAGTAACCGGTATGTAGACTACATGCAACAGGCAACAGCTATACCTAACGGTAATAAGAATACAAATACCTATAGTATATGCATAAACAGCAATGTTGAATAAGTAACATTATAGATATTTTGTTATTTGTTTTTATAATGCATAAGAATTATGAAAGTTTAAACGAAACCTAAATAAGGTACTTACAAAAATAGTTACATGTACATTTTTTTGGGAGAGGTGGGGGGTAGTAGAACTTCAAAATAATTAGGTATCTTTAAAAATGTAAAACTGTGAAAAGGCCCATAGCCATTGCTATTAGTCTCATTGGTCAGGGGCCCTTTTAAATTCTAGCCGACCAAAAAAAATGAACCCAGGCCGCCACTGTATGAAAATAATGTTATAATACCTATAAACGCGTATATTATACGGTGATATGATACAATGGATATATATTACAGTTTATATCTACATTTATCAACATAAATAATGTCATATCTAAAATTTAGAATAAAATATCAATTTATAACATAATTATTTAATGTTTAAATTATATTTGATTTATTTTGTCAGTGCCCAATGTCACTTTATGCTATATTGGGACAGTAAGACTTGGTCTTATACAATGTACCATTTTAAATACCGGTAGTAATGTATTTTTTTTTTTTGGTGAGTTTTTCAAGTACTGATGTAGCAATAAGTATTATTCAAAAGTGTGCCCTGGTGTCAACAATCAACATTACTATTATAGCAGTACTTATTCATAATTATCCAAAAAATGGACATGTTGTGTTCTCTTAATACATTTACAATTTGTATTATTCGCCCTCAAACCTGATGATCACTCACCAATCCCTTTCCGATGTGTTCGGTCAGGATTCTAAACATTCTAGTTTTACGGCGTCTCAGGTCTGACAACTCTAATCTCAGGTTTTCTATGCGTTCAATTGTTTGCTTAATTTGTTTTTCGTCATAAGCATAATCAATTTGCTTATCGGTAACGGTCTCACACGACTCCAGTTCTATAGGAATCCTGTGTTCATCCAATTCTACTCCCAACTGCAGTTCTTCCTCTTCTCTTTCCATCCACTGTTCATCCAGTGATTCAACACCAATCTCGCTGAATTCATTGTCACTAAACATTTTAAAGTCAATTGGAAAAAAAACGTACTTGTATAATAATGAATACAAAACAATATTTTTATTTATTTTCTTCTCTCGTTGGTATGTATCTGTTGTTATAAAGCATCATGGTATATTTATATAATATACATATTGTCAATCCTACGATATATGAGCTATTATTTTAGTCCTTTAAACCAGAAACCCCTGAATCGACGTGTAATATATAAATATTACTTATTTCTAACACTATTTAGTTCCTACTATTTAATACTAAAGTGCTGTAACTAAAAAAGTATCTAGTTAAAAGAAGTATGTTATTATAACTTGGATCAATATTAAAAATATATTTTATTATAATAAAAATAGGTAACACCAAGAGGTTATCATTAAATTATTATATAAAATAACATTAAAGAAAAAAAGGTGTACAGCTCTGCTGTACAGTATATATGTAGAGTGGGTCACTGCAAATGACGTGTTAAATTAGAATTCAATGATAAATCATTGTAAACGAAAAATGATTCTGAGCGAAGGCGGTCCTTCAGTCTATGATTCTTTATATTATATTTCTATTACTATTAGTAATTTATTTTATTATAAGTTATACAGTAGGTTAAATTAATTTTTGACAAAAAACATCGTACTAAAAATGCCATTGCGAGTATAAAATAAAATAATATACTTAAAAAATTTTAAATAACTACAAATGATATTTTTAAATTAAAATAAATTAAATAAAATTTTTGTTCTTTGTGAAAATATCTAATTTAGTCCAAATTTAAACTTCAAATGTCTATTAAAAAAATGTTGCCAATTTTTTTTTTAGATTTTTTGGTTTTATTAATGACTTCTTATGAGTATGATCATTATTATTACCTTGTATTAAACTTTTAAGCTAAAGCTATAAAAATTGAACGTTGTAAAAATTTTAACTGGAAAAGAATTTGCAAATTTTCGTGGTTTTGATGAATTTTATCAAAATTTGATCTTTGAACGCTTGTAAAATGAAATCATACCAATACTCTAATTACTCCACGACGTACTTTATGCAGCGGCTCACAAACACACAAAAAATGAATTGCGTCATCACGTTGGTTATAATAGGATTCTAGTTTTTTTTTACTTGTTAAGTAGAAAATATACTGTAAAATATTTTTTACAGTGTTTTAATTTTACAAAATTTTAAGTGTTTTGTTGTAATAAAATTTTGATAAATGAAGAGATTTGCCATCTTTTTTAGTTGTTTTAGGAAAAACAATATCTGGTCTACATGATCCATATAATAAAATACATTTTTTAATATGACTGTTCTTAATAATTTCTTTAAAATGAATTCTGTCAGTAGGATATTCATTGTATATATTAAAATCTAAACATATGAATATTAAAAGACATTTAATAATATTATAATAATATTCATACTTAAAATATATAAATATAACATATGTACTTAAAATTGAATATAAACTTCACAATTATATTATTTTAAATAAATAATATCTTTAAAATGTAATTTATTTTGATTAGTTTATTTGTAGCTATAGTAGATTCATGTATATTATTATCAATTTGAATCACAGATGACTGGAATAATCCATCATGATCGTTTGATACATTTAATTCTGAATATTGAGATATATCTATAAAATACATAAGTATGTTTAATTATTACAATAAGTGCACCGTACAAAATGTTATGTATCACATATTATGTTAACTTAACATTTTTATTTTTATTTTTATTAAACAATATTTTTACTAGTTTAGTTACAAAATGTAGGTAATTATTAATTTTTAATGAATTTAATTTTTACTTGCTACGCTTGACTAGAATAAAACTTTTAATTTAAATACCAAAAGAGACACCTAAACTTAATACAAAATTTGAAATTTATTTGATCAAAAATTTTTAAATTTTATACTCTTGATGTGTTAATATGTTACCAATGGAACTAAATATGATTAGGCAGTAAAGTTACTGTATAAAATCCACATTAAATTGATTGCATTGATTACTTTGAAAAATCGAAATTTAATAAAATGTTATTATATGAATACAATTAAATTAAAAAATCGCTTTCATTATAGCATTGTGCAACAATTGATATTTTTAAGTTTTAAAAGTCAAATTTGTTATGTTATTATTATTTTTATTTCAATAAAAATGTATTTGAATTAACACTGAAACCAAACACATTTTAACTTCACTTAGCAATAATACTATATAACTGAAAAGCATGTACAAAAAAGACGCAAATACAATAATTTCACTGCCCTAGTCATTATATATAAATATTAAATGGATTAAATGTATTATCCATTTATTTTTAGGTATTATTGCTACAATTATTCAATTATTTCCATTTACCTATTCTAGAAACAACAGCTGGGGTTGTCGAAAAAAAATTATTGATTTTCGGCAATTTTGAAGTCTATTCTTGAATTTTCTTCTTTTTTTTTCTTTTTTTGAAATCCACTCAAACATTTTTTACTATCTGACATTTTTAACTTTTAAATATTAACTATTAACTATATATTAACTATATAAGCATTTTCTATACAAAAAAAAAAAAATTTGAATATGTTTGGAATTTTCTTGAACTATTTATAGGCATAATACATTTTCGGGTTTTTTTAATTTTTTATTATTGTTGATAAAAAATTTCTTGTTGGGTCAAAAAGCTTAAAATTTTAATAAAAGGTTCCTCGTAAAATTTTATAATAGTAGTAAAAAATTATAAAATACATAGGCACAAATTTTTTTTATAGACATTAAAAGTTAAAACGTTGATCAAAATTTATCAAAATATCGAACATTTTCAAATTGTTTTTTT
>JACXSJ010002565.1:24777-42028 GCA_014851325.1 Pentalonia nigronervosa | reverse complement strand
TTTTTTTTTTTTTTTGTGCATACCATTAAATTATGAAAAATATTATATATACATTTTGTTATTTATTATTAAAAATAAATAATATAATATAAATATTTTAATTTTTCACGTATCCTCAATTCTTTTTTTGTGTGCCACAAATTTTCCATCCCTGAGCTATACTATTCATTATCGCATTTCCATTATATTTACAATTTTATTATGCAGTAGATACATAGTCACCGCTTATTGGATACAACTTATTTTATACAACTTGTACACTTAAAAAAAAATGTTTATTAGACTCACTACACATAAGGTCAACGAAATTATTAACATATATAATAAATTGGATAAATAATAAAATTATAAAAACGAATTTAAAATTTTAAACAAAATCGAAACTACGAGCTCTATGATTATGGAGCTGATCGAAGAAGGTAAAACTCAATTCTTGAGGGATTCGTCTCGAAAAATAATCAGCTATATTTTTGAATGATTTTATTGATTTGTCCATTTGTAGAACACAATGGTAAAATTCAGTGAATATAATAAAATATATAAAAAATTAATAAAAATAAAAGATAATTTTAAGTGTGTAATATAGCCTGATATTTATATATTTAATTATAATTTTTTTTATTATTACATATCTAATATATAAAAATCTCATGTCACAAAGTTTGTTACCAAACTTCTCCGAAACGGCTAGACCGATTTTCATGAAATCTTTTGTGTATATTAAGTAGGTCTCAGAGAATGATGTAAACTATTTTTCATACCCCTAGGTGTAAAGGGTGGCTCACCATTCCTATTTTCCTTAGTCACGCCATCATGCGTAAACGGCTGGACTGATTTCGCTCAAATTTTTTTTCAATTGTTCATAATTGCCAGGAGATAGTTTTTACGAAAGAAAATTTTGAAAAAACACAACCCCGAGAAATTCTCAAACAGGGATTTTGAGATTTACGATGGAAATATTTGTTTATAAATGGTTGCTATACCACCAATCTCTGTTTATTTATAAGGTTGTCAATGGTTACGTATTTATAACTATTATAATTAGTAAGAATATATTATCGTATACATATTTTTGCAAATAAATTTATAGAAAAAAAACAAATCTTCGGTACGGTCAACCATCACAATGTTTTTCATACCTAATTCTGATTTCACTCACTTACGCATATCATGGAGTCCGCAATCCACTCAATTTACTGCTCGCATTACTGTCCGTGATCTAATGCAGTAGATTGCCTACCTAGGTGGTTTAAATGCATGTAAATCACTTCAGATTAATCTTAACTTAATATTTGGCTCAGGCAACGCTAGGTGGGACATCTAGTATTGTATATATTTTCATTTTAGGTCTTATACCTAATTGACCATTTTGTCAATGGACTGAAATTATCTGGTATTCAAATGAGTCCAACAAATGGTAATTACTGTATTATGATTTTTGTGTTCTTATACGAAAATTGGCCACACTAGTATGAAAGGTAAATTTATTTTATCTAACAAAGCCACAAAGTTAACGAAATGTATTTCAATTAAATGTGTTGGTAAATATTCGTGTGATGGGTTTGTGAAAAAGTTATTCCTATTTAGTTATTATTTTTAGTTTATGTTATTTGAAACATAATATTATTTTATACTAAACTAATCTTTTAGTTTATCCAAACATATTCTCAACATAGTTAAACAAATACTATATAGAAATAATTACATACTTTGTTATACACATTTCCCTTTAATGGAAATTAACCGAGATATAAGATCTAACATATAAATGAAATTTAATGAAAAATCAAAATCAATCGATTTTTTATGTTTATATAGATAAAAAAAGAATATATTATATTTATTAAAATTACCTTAGTTTTAACCACTAATTTGCTTAAAGTATACAATAGATATATAATTATGTTAATTATTTTATAATTCTTAGTTTCTTATACATCTATAGCTACTCTGGCAATTAGTTTATTCATAACAATTATTATCACCAAAATATTTAAATGAAATTACATTTTATCTTAAATCGTAATAAATTACTAACATACATTAGAGTTATTCTTAGACAAATTGGTCAGTGAGTCTGCGTAATATGAATATGCATAAAATTGTTTTGACATTTTTACTTGCCAACAAAAAAAAAATAATAATCAAAACAATAAAAAACACACACAATGTACATCATATACTACTCCATACACATCGCCTCACAAAGATAAATACGAAAATTTTATTACTTTAAGATAAATATAATGCATATGTTTATAGAAGGGAAAATATTTTAAATTGTCAACAATAAATGAAACACACGCGATGTGCGATTTTTAGACATTTATTTTTAAATTCATTAGAAATATAATTTTTAAGTAATCCATTTCTAGTATGAATAAATAACTACCCAATAACTAACTTACGACGAAAATATGATTCATGCAAGTATATTATGTTATCCTTATCATATTTGGATTTACTATATTATACTCCAACAAGCAATATAATTATTGTCGGTAGTCAACACTCAACATGCGTTTTATCGATAAATATAAAACTTTTTGAATCTTAATATAGAATACTATAATAGTTCGAATTTAGTCTGCTATCTTTCTTTTCAAGAATTTTGTTAAAAGAAAATTAAAAACAATTTTTAATTAATGATTTTGATTAGATATTATTAAGTTCTGGTTCAAGCGTATTCAATGGAGAGATTTCTTTAAAATATAATTTCTACACACAGCTCATCCACATATAATATAAAGTATAAATAAAACAAAAACAAACAACTTGTATAAAATATTGTTTTCTAGGTACTTAATTATAAAAATAATAATTTAATTTATATTACCTATAAATTATATATTTTTAGTACATATATTGTATTTTTGTTTTATATAGATTTTAAATATATGCCAGAGTTATCTTTTAAGAATGCGTATTATGTTAATATGAAATTCATTAATTTATGTACTTTAAGTTTTATTATTAGTTATTACTTACAAAAAATATTATCTTCCGATCAATTACTTTTTATAATGAAATTTAATGACTTCGACGAATTAATAAACACCTATCCACAAGTATGCATATATTTCATAATTATTTAATTATTTTACCTTTTTAAAATATTTATTAGTTTCATATCGAATGATATTATAGAAGTTTAACAAATAATATATATATATATAATATAACAATATAATATATGTACTATATGCTTATTAAGTTTCCTATAAAAATGTTCCAATTTAATCCAAAATTGTACTAACTGTTGTTTTTACATTACTAACACTTTAAAAAATGTATTCATCATAAGATCATAAGTGTTGTAAAAATACGTATTATTATTATTTAATTTAATGATAATTGAATAATATAATTTAACTATTATAAAATATAAATATTTTGAGATCAAATAGTAAAACAAGAAAATATTTCCTTATTCTAAATGAAATATATGATTTATTATGTTTTATCATTTAAATTTTTTTTTTTTTTTTGTCACAAGTGAAAACTCATTTCTTGTTATATAATATGGTTCGTGTCTTAGGATAGTCAAATTTTTTAAAACGGCATTATTTATTTTCATTAGTTAAGTTACGACAACAAACTATCATATTTCACGCGGTGTTACAAAGTATAATAACGAAGCGCGGCTTTCGTGTATTTACAAAACGTATTTTGTTTTATACATTATTTTACAAATCGTATTATTATTTCTTAAGACGTTAAATATATACACAACGTTGTTTTTCGTAATGGGCAAAAAAAAAAAATAACCGAAACCAAATTTACAATTAATCATACTCAAATATTATTACCTAGGTATATACAGTCGTTTTAATACCTATAACCTGATTTACGAACACACATAAGTGTAATAGATAACGCCGCCGGGGAAAACATTGGCACGTATACTTACCTCTTTGACGCTTATGTCGGTTTCCATTATAATCCCTTCGTCAGTGACGTCAGTGGCGTAATAGTGGCTGAAAGGTGCGCCGGGCAACGGCACCGGTTCCACGTGGCCCGATTTTCCGTGGTAACGCAGCAAATACGCCGTCCAACAGACATACCTGCAATCACATATATTATTATTAATATTACTAATATGAAAATGAATAAATTTCGTTTTAATGACATCGCGATATTCGTAATAATAATAATAATAATAATAATAATAATATTATATTGTAGGGCGCAACGTGTGAGATAATCGAAATCCGTAAATGTATATAATATGTCGTGTGTAAATTTAATATCTCTCGATTTATTACACGCGTATTGTGTATACGATTTTCCTAATAATCCGTGTAACGGTGCATGTGGAATATATTATAATATCAATAATAATATTATTACGACGTCAAATATTGTATTTTGTACCCGCTGTATGACCGAATAAATTTCAATTGGTTATATTTAGTCGTGCGTTGTACTAATCTGACCTGGAAGGCGTTTAAAAATTATGTAAAATATAATTAAGGTTTTTGTATATTGAAATATTTGAAAGATACCCAATATTTTTAACGACCATCTTATGAAAAAAAATAATAATAAATGAGTGTTTTGGAAAAAATAAAATTGTTGGTACATTTTAAGACTTGACTCTTTAATAGATATTTTATTAAAAAATAAACATTATAAATTATAATATTTAGCAATATTATCTGCTTCATAAACATTCATAACAAGTTTTATAATATGCTTCTGTATATAATATAAAATATTAACTACTGTTTGAATGTTATATTTTAATTGACTTAAAATGTATGAGTAGGTACTTAAATATTTTTGGTATTTTTGGTTTATGTTATATAGATTGATGCAAATTATATGTTAAAAAAAAGTTGATTATAATAGTCACTTTTATTGGTTTTATTATAATTCTGAACTAAAATAAATAAAAAGCTGAATTTTTAACGTCTAATTGTTTGATAAATTAATGAGAAAAATCCATTTATTCGAAAGTTTAACATTATTAAAAATGAACTTTAGATTGTAGAAGATCAATTGTTTATTCAATAATTAGTAAAGCTTTACTACTATTTTTATAATAGTAAATATTACTAATATTTTAGCTATAAAGCTATTACCTTGCAACGTGGTCGGGGGAACCTTGTCACGATATTAGTTATCCAGGGACGGATTTCTATTCCTTATGGATAAGATTTCCGTAGCTGGGGGTTAGAGCACTTATAAATGAGGTATTTATCAATAAAAGATACGTTTGGTTTTTATATCTCGTATAATTATTATATATTAGAAGATACTTTACTTATCTTTAAGATGGCTGTTCTGTGTAAGTATAGGCGAGTTCACTCCTGTCGAACTAACTATATTATACATTGTGTGTGCTAACCATAGGCATTACAATTATGTGTGTGTATTAATGTTATTGTATTGGTCAGCAGTTGTACATAATGCAGAATTTATATGTAATATATAAAGGTGTCATGTAACATATTTATAATATTGTTACAACCTCTATAGTAATAGCTTTACTATTATCAATTTTGAAAGAAATAATCCAACGTCCAAATGATTTAATGATTATATATCGTTTATCCTATAGTATGTAATATTATGGCTATAATATAAAACTAATTGTGTTTCATATAATTTGTAGAAATACTGCGATGTTCAATCTATTTTAATTTTCATACCAGTTTAATTGCTATCGCTTCGATGTAAACTGTTAGAGTTATCACTCTACCACTTATTTATGGTGAAATATTCAAGACTTTATCTTACCTTTATTTTTATAAAATATATACTGTAATAGTAATTTAATAATATACTAACAATTTTAATAGCATAAGTCTGGTCTTAGTCATCTTACGAAACATATTCTAGTCGTCTCTAGATATTTTATAATTTTATATAATTACATTTTAGTTGAAATAATGGATAAATTTATTATTAAAAAACGAAAGTTAGATGAAGACGAAATTTCATCTAACCTTAATATTATCTTACTACTTTTGTTTATGCATATGCACTGCTAAATAAAACCTAAGTAGGTGCCTCCGGATTTTTAGAAAATGACTAAGAGTGCCATGAATCAAAAAAGGTTGGAAACCTCTGATCTCCATCATTCATATTCATAATTTGATAAGTATTATTATTATAGGAATGTAAATATTTATGTATCTATTATAAATTTTAACTAAAATAGGTACCTATTACACATTCAACATTTTAATATTCTATTAATTAATTTCTATTTCCATATGAATTATTTATTTTTTATTTATTTACCTATATGAATTTTTCATGAACATGTCTATAGTTACGAGAAAATAAAACAATAAATAATATTAACAGGTAAATATTATTTTTTATTGTTTACAAAATTCTTATAAGTATTAAAATATTGAAAGTAAATTTCGTAAAAAAAAAAGATAGTAAAACAAAGTGATAGATAATATACAACACACTGTTTTTGGGATCTAAATATTATGCTTTCTGAGTTGAGGTAAAAAAATTTATAATATATTCTTGCTATTGTGTTTCCTTTTTTAACCAAAATGTCAAACACTATCAGCTGAATCTCTTAAGAGATTTCCGTCATCCGGTAGCAGGTAAACTGTAGGATAGAGAATAAGGTGGAAAGTGTAATATGTCGTCATCTAAAATGTTTAGTTTTATAAAAAATAAAATATAATAATAACATTTTTGACCCCTATAACTACAATATTATTTTATCGACCCTTTAAAACCATACGTAGTCCGCCGTGTTCATTGTGCTCATGAATCTATAGCATTCCCTACAAAAACTAACATTATTACAATATATTCAGCTGTTTGTTCAAGTAATTAATACAAATAATGTATAGTTATACATAATCTCCTGCCATTCAATATTCAATTTAAGATGTGTTAAATATTTATCAATACTTTTTGTAGTTTAAAGTTGTATATTTCATTGTGCAATATTTATATAGTTAGATACTAAATGAAATACCTTTTAGTTTACTTTTCCATAATTCTAAATATAAACATAACTTCTTAACTAGTACTATTATATAGTTAATTATAGTTCGTTTTATGTATTATGTATGCCAGCTGCTGGCAGGCTGAGAAAAAAAATGTTCAGATAATCAAACTACTGAATCAAAGGGCAGGTATAATTAAAGTCCAATATATAACACTATTCAATTAATTTAAAAAAAAAATGTAAATATTTCATAAATTATTTTACCAAAAACGAGTAATAATAAATAATTGTGTGTTTTTTGTGAATTGTTTGGTTACGAAAAAGTTAATAACATATCAAAAACAAATAAAGATGTTGATTTCATAAATCAACATAATATGTTATATTATGTTTATTATTAACGATAGAATTATGCTAAAATATTTTACTGCCAGATATTGAATATTTTATATTAAAATATTAATAATAATATTTATAATCATATTGAAATATATATTTTGGTGGTGAGTAGATAATAGTCAGATTGGATAATGAGCGATAATATCAAAGTGTCCATCGTATAAGTAATTCATATAATTATACCTATCTAGATATACTTATTTCCTGGTAGTTTAGATTCACTTTTAAAGCTACATGTGTTAAAATATATTAAAGCAAACAGAATTAACAGTCACATTTTTTGACACTCAATACTCATCAGAGAATGATATTCGTACATACTAATAACAAACGTATAAATTAAATGTTATAAATATATGTGTCCATTTATTAAGTACTATTGTGTATATAATAATATATAAGTACCTAAAATATAGTTTGTATTATTTTATTGTGCAAAGAAATAAAACCTTTAATGGTACAAGACTTGGTATGTTTTAGAAAATATGATAATATTATAGTCGTTACTCGTTATTGATTACTTATTAGGTATTATTATATTTTGTATATTTTATGTTTGGCAATTTTACATTTTTAAACTGCATAATAATTACATATAGATATTTAGATAAATGCGTTAGAGAATTATTATTTATTTTTTATATCATAAGTTTGTTATATAAACCATCAATTCCTAATCATGAATTTATTATTAACACTAAACAAGTTTTTGGATACAGTCTATTTAAAAATTTGTTTCATAATCATTTCTGCTCATTAACTTAAATATATGTTTACTGGGTATCAATATCATAAATAATATTTTGATTATTATGTATTACATTGTAAACTTACTAGGTTCCTATATTTAATAATGACAATATTAAAATTGTAATTTTCATTGGATAATTTCTTAGTACAGTATATAAAGTATTAGAAAGTATATACTGCAGTAGATTCTCGTTATGTTGAATCTCAAGAGGAATAGGAAAAAGTTCAAAATATCGAGTTTTATTAAAAATGTTAAAAATAATAATACATATATGAATAATAAATAATACGAATACTAATACTCGTAAATATAAAACGTTAAATGAACAAATTATTTTTTTTTTTTAAAGTCTGTCATTAAGTTTTGCTTAATATTACTTCTATCTGCCACAACGTTTTCCAAAGTAAATAATGCAGAAAAAGCCTTATCTCCCATATCTGTAGTAATCTCAACAAAATGTTTTAATATTTTTAAAGCATGTTTAGCTTGTTGAATTGTAACTTCATAAATGACTTCCTCCTCATGTTGTGGTTCGTCTTCACTCTCACTGGGATTTTCGATGGTTTCTGATAAAATTTCCTTATCTATCCATGTTCCACATATATATACATTGTTGTCCATTTCCACATAGTGTAAAAAAATTTTGTCGTCTAAATTAAGATGATCGACAACTAAATTCCAATTATCATCAGAAATAGTAGTTGAATTATCTATTGGAATTATATCACCATCTTTAAAACTGGCTTTTATGAAGCAATTTAATATAGTCTGTGGTGTAACACTTCTCTAAGCCTTATCAGACATTCTTATAGCTTTGAGTATGTTTATAAAAAATAATTCGTTATTATCGATATCATTGACTAACCGTCTGATTATTTCTTTTCTATAAAACATTTTGAAACTCTGTATAACGCCTTGATATATGGGATAAAATAAAGATATTGTATTAGATGGTAAAAAATGTACTTTAATGGAACTTAATTCAATATCGTGATAATGAACTATACAATTATCTATCAATAATAGAACTTTTCGATTTTCTAGTTTCATTTTTCTATCAAAACTTAAAAGCCACTCACTAAACAATGACGAAGTTATCCAAGCCTTTTTATTTGACCTATAATCGACTGTTAAAGATTTAATTCCTTTAAAATACCTAGTCTTCTTTGCTTCACTAATGACAAATAATTTTAATTTTTCAATTCCAGACATATTTTCTCCTATCATAATTGTAATGCGCTCTTTACCGTATTTTCCACCAGAACATTCTTTACCTTTTAACATTAAAGTTTTATCTGGTAAGCATTTGAAAAATAATCCTGTTTCATCGACATTAAAAATATCATTCGAAGAATAACCTGCTAAAACGTCAGAATGATTTTTAATTTAATTTGAACAACAATGTGTGTCTACTGAAGCACTTTCTCCATAAAATTTTTGAAAAATTACACCATGTCTTTTTTTTCAATTTGTAAGCCAACCACTACTAGCTTTAAAATTAATGTGTCCTAGTTGTTGTGCATATTCGTTTGCTTTTTTAAGTAAAATTGTTCCATTTAATGGTATGTTTTTATCTCGACACTGAGTAAACCATTTTAATAAACATTTATCGATATCCAAATAAGGAGTCATCCTCATTTTTCCATATTTCCACAGTTGAACTTCAAAATTTTATCTTTCTGTTTAATAATTGACGATAATGTATTTGGTGGAATATTGAATTTATTAGCGATTTCACATTTTTTATGATCACCTTTTTCAACTAATTGTATTAAACAAATTTTGTTCGAAATTGAAAGGACGTTTAATTTATGCTTCTTTTCCATTTCACTACGAACAAGCGAACGAACTACGAACGACTTATAAACGCGACTACCAACGCGCGAAATCACAACCACCATACTGAATGTACTGCAAAATTGTTTGTTCATACTGTAATAAAAACATTATTTATGTACTCGAGATAACGAAAAACGATTAATTTTATATCGAGTTATCGAGAGCAAAATGCTATTAAGTGTAATGGTAGTTTCAAAGGGAATTCAATGTATTTCAAGATAACGAAAAATTCGAGATAGCAATGTTGGACATAATAATTCGACATAATCTACTGTATTATCAATATATTAGTATTTTATAATTCTCATTACTTTTTTTTAAAAGTTTATAACTATCATGTTATAATCAGTACAATAAGTAAATACTAGGTAAATTAAACATCCTAATTTTTCAAAAATTTGTATTTTGTTAATTGTTATTAATCAAATAAAGACTTGATAATTTTTATTACCCATATACATTTATTAAATTTCTACGTTTGTTTTAAAAGTCAAAAATATTAATAAAAATTGTTGAATAAGAAATATCTAAACATTAAACCACAATTAATATAATATATAGAACAAATTAATGAATCGTATTTTATGTAAGGATATTATATTGATTAATATTTGTATTCTATTTTAAACGATTATACAAAAAGTTTTTCTAACGTACAACTACTCAGACTAAAATAAAAAAAAAATGAATGGATTGGTTACTTAGTGAAAAGACAACTCTTGCAAGGTTTTGAATCACAAAAAAATTTCACTTTCAAAATGCTGAAATTACGATTTTTAAACTCGATTTATTTTATGTAGTTATAATATAAATTAAATGATTTTATATATTTTAAAAAGATATCTGGATTTTATATATACTGCAAACTTGAAATTAGTATACGTTTTAGTAGAATAAGTTTTTCCTTAACAAATATTAGTTTTTCGTATACAATGAATACCAGGAATGATTAAGTTGTGTGTTCGTTTCTTTTATTTTTTTATGATACTCTTAGTTTATGTTGCTATAATATATATGACGTATCTATGAGTGAATTCAAAGTTTTTTTTCCAGCGTGAATTTAGTACAAAGTACTATTTTTGGTTTTAATTTTAAATGCAGTATTTAAAACGTATATTGATTGAGTTAACAAAACAATTTTTATGTTCTCTTTTGAAGTCTTTTACTTACTCAGTTTCAAGTAAGTATAAACATAAAATTAAAAAAAAAAAAAATTTGCAAAATCCAATATCAACAATTCTAGATAATTAATCTTTTATCATTGTTTGTTTTAAATTTAAATATAATTAACTAAGTAAAAATCAATGAATTCTAATAAAATTGTTAGTTAAAATAATTTTTTTAACTGCTCATCTAATATTAAAATTAATTTAGTTTTACGTGATGAAATTGAAAAAAAAAATGTATAAACTAAGAACAAAGGTATTTGAATTTAAATATAGATACTTTAAAAAAGTAAATGAAATATTTTGTCCAAAATATTTTATACACGTCTTTAAGTATTTAAAAAGTATTTGAATACTTTTACTCAAGTACTATACAAGACTCACGTATAGTATGTGTGATGGTACACCATCAGTAAATTTAATTGCGATATCATATTATTATTATTAATTACTGAATACCTGAACGCAGATTATAACATACACGATGGAGTAACAAATATTATTAGAATACACAAAATAAAAAGGTAGAAATATAGAAATAATTAAGTTTGAATCTTTGTAAATGAAAAAAGAATTAAATAACTGTCGATATTATGGATTGAAATGTACAATGTATAAACCATCACCGATAAAAAAAAAAGGATAGCGAGGATTTTTAAAAGACAGATTTTTGAGTCGGGCCCAGAAATCCACAATTATATTATATAGGGCCTTTAAAATACTATATTTTTAATTATAGTTTGGATTTAGTCTTATTTCCTATAGTTTCAAACTAATTTAAACTAATTTTGATCTAATCGTTACTTTTAATTATTATTAAATTAAAAAGTTATTAACTAATAGAAGTATTGTATTACGATTAAAAGTATTTACAATTTTGAAATTAATTCTTCGTGTCCGCTCAGATATACGAGAATATTTTGATCTCAAACACCAGTAAAAGTGACAAGCCGGCCTGCGACTTACAGAATTGCGTGTAATAAGTGTATCCTAAAGGTAAGAATTGTTAAGAATTTTCACGTAATTAATAAACTAAATTTACCTTCATTCATTATGCATATAAGTACCTATATAGTATATTACATAGTTACATTATAAAAAATTGTTTTTTTTAAATATGGTGTAAAAATCAAACCAAATTTAATATTAAAATAAATAATATGCTATATTTTTATGAAATTAAATTTAAATCAAGTAGTTAAATGGAATATTGTTCATATTACGATCCATTCTTCGTGTATATGTGAAACTAAAAACAATGTATGTGTGATATTAAGACATCAAATTGTATTATTTTATTATATTATGCTACAATAGCAAAAAACTAATAATTTAAGTATAATATATTTTATCTATAAAGCTTATAAATTAAAAACTTTAGTTAAAAATCGTCATAGTAATAGATATCGTAAAAATATCGATTACATTACAAAATCAGTAGGTTGGTATTAATAAACAATTAAAATAGACAATAAAATTAAGCAATCCGTGGACCTCTCGAGTCTTAAATTATGAAAATTCCAGCCATTAACAAGAAAATTGACGTATAAGTGAGCAAAAATTTACTATGCACGAGACAGTGTAATGGAATACTGCACTGAGAAACGGTGTACATTCATTTAAAATGCCACAGTGGTTCTGTAAAATTTAGGGCAATGTTAATTATTTAGCGTTAACGATTAAACGTATCTGGATTTTATCAATTACAAACTCTAACAAATACCGGAGATTAACACCGTATCTGCAAGCCAGGATTAATGGCAGTATAAGCCTACGATATAAGGTATACCTATGATACCATGTTATGCAGAATCGAAAGAATGACGTACCTAAATTTAGATATTTTTATTTGGAATACATTTACTCGGGCGATAAAAGTCTGCTGATCATTACACTTAACCGACTATAGTTCAAAACACTAAGACAATTGTTAGAAAAAATAAAGTTTAAAAAATAATCTAGGAACATAATCTAAAATATGATAAAACAAGAGAAAACATATTTTGTTACAAAACAGATAAATGTTAGTAATAGTTAGTAAAACTTTTCACTTGAAGCAATATTGATCAGTATTATTAAGTTGACACTTAGAACAGTGACATTTTTCTAATACAAAAATAATAGGAGTATTGTCAAATTCTATCCACGGTCAAAATGTTAACTATTTTAGAGTTTATTATTGTAATAAAATAAATATATTAAGTAGTATTAATTACCACAAGGCAAACTATAACTAACCGTGATAAAAAATTTAAAAAAATATAGGTATTATCTATATTTATCTATATTTTATAAACACATTTGTGTTATAAAAATTAAGACAAAACCATCATGATGAATGTATTTTAAAATATTTTAATTAATCACAATTTTTTTTTAGTATTATTTTTACTATTTAATTAAAAAATGTATATATGCAAAACTGTCCGATTAAAAAAGCAATGATTGCTTGGAAGTATTTTTTATTTATTTTAGTATGACAGTATAATTGAATGTCACATTGAATTCCACATCCAACGTCAATACTTAAATTCCATAATAATATCTTCCATAATATTCAATGAAACTTATGTAAAATAAAAAGTATAATTAATTTAAACATCAATAATTAAAACATACAGTATACTAACAATATTATTTAATACTTACTCGTGTGAAATGAAAACATATATAAAGAAAACATAAAAAAAAAAATGATTACCAGCAATACATTTTTCATTTGTACATACACCGTCTAAATATTTATTTTAATCCTCTTATTATAACCTGCCAAAGGAAATCGACGTTATTGTAAAAAGGTCGTTTATATTATTGTCGACACGGCGAATTGAAGTCCACAGCAGGTATATGCGAATGCGCGTATAGTAGTACCTATTGTTTGCTCTTCTCTTCATCTCTCTCCGATTATTCCGTTCGCTCGTCACACGTCATTATATTATATTATGCTATTACACGGGAAAATCGTTAAACGGTTCTTTCATTATAATAACCGGTGTTGTAGGTATCGTATAACAAAAAAGGGTGCACGAATTTTTTTTTTTAAAAAAAAAAAAAACAATAACGAAGCTCAAACATATTATGAGGAGACGTGAGCGCGCGTTGTCGGCGAATAAAAAAAAAAGTAAAAACCCACTCGCATTCAGGTTGGGGGGAGGGGGGGGATCCGTGTTCTTCGCCGCCGGAAAAGCGCTAACGATATGAACACAAGTATGGGCGGCGCGGTACGAGGAAAGCTGTTGACGATTGGTCTGGCAAAGAAAAGAACACAGCTCATTACTATTGATATACATATCCATACATCAATTGTTATTGTACTGTTTCTGTTTGAATGTACATTTTTAGTCGGCGTATAATATTACAATAATGTACACGCCGTGAATCATTACGACGCGATAGCTCAAATGTCTCGCGATATATTGTTCAAAAACAACTCGAACTCTTGAAGCTGTAAAAATGAAAATGTAAAATTTGTTATTTTTTTAGTTTATACCTATTACAATACGCGAATGAAACTCACGTGAATTTCCGATATTTACATATTTGTCATAGTAATAATATATAACAGTATCGAATTCATCACAAAAGCTGTAGGTTGGTATTAATTAAATTTGATGATAAAATTGAACAATCAGTGAACCCCTCGAGTCTTAAATTATGAAATTATCAGCTATTTACAAGAAAATTAATATACGAGTGATCAAAAATATATTATACACGAGATAGTAATGAAATACTGAATTACAAACGGTGTGCATTCATTTAAAATGCCACAGTGGTTCTGTAAAATTTAGGGCAATGTTAATTGTTTAGCGTTAACGATTAAACGTATCTGGATTTTATCGATTACAAATTCTAATAAATACCGTGAATTAACACCGTATCTACAAGCCATGATCAGTGGTAATATAAGCCTATGATTATAGGTACCTATGATACCATATTATGCAGAATCTAATGAATGACGTACGTATAGATATTTTTATTTGGAATTTATTAAAACTCGGGCGATAAATAATTGCTGATTATTACACACGATCGACTACAGTTAAAATATTCGGCAATTGTTAGAGAACTAAAGTTAATGATATAAATACAAGTATGGGCGGCGCAAGGAAAGCTGACGATTGGTTTGACAGAGAAAAGAACACAGGTCATTACTTGATATGTATCCACACATCAATTGTTATTGTATTATTGTTTCTGTTTGAATGTACATTTTTAGTCGGTGTATAATATTACAATAATATACACGCAATGAATCGTTACGACACGATAACTCAAATTTCTCTAACAGTTCGACTTGTGTAGCTGTAAAAATGAAAATGTAAAATTTTGATTTTTTTTCGTTTTGTTTTTAGATTATATCAAATTCAATATACTAACGAAATTCACGAGAATTTCCACTATTTACACAATCAGGGGCAGTTAAAAATTTTTATTTAAAATAAAACAGACCGACCTGGGTTTCAACTGGCCTAGGGAATTGCAAGTCTGATTTAAGACCGTTACTGATCGGTGTTAGTAATAGACAAAAACAATGTTATTTTGTGCGCTCGACGCCATTAGCACAAGCTTGCCATGATTGCATAAGACGCAAACGAACGATGGTTGTCGTAAAACACCCATAACGGACACTAATGAACCACTTAGAAGTGGATAAACATGACGAAGTGTTTGTTGACAGGCATAAAAATTATTACTCTACGAATTTAATAATTTTTGCCGCACTTTAATAGTAATAATAATGACAATAATAATTAGCCGACGGTGTTGTTATTTGAACTAACACGGCATGACTAGAATAAACCAAAATTGTGCAACGCTTAAGAAATTATTTTAAGTGTATATAGTATTTATAATAATATTGATTATTGTTTAGTGTGTTAAATATTTACGAAAGAACTCGTTTCGTTTTATGGATATATACAGTTAAAAAAATTAGAATTTAAAATTCATAATTTCTTCTGTGTATTATAAAGAAATGACACTAAAAACTCTTTTACTTAAAATTACTAATATCTTGTTAATATAAAATGTTACATATTAAATTAACTTAATTACTTGTGTGACTATTATAAATTTATTTTAGGCATAAATGTACTTTTATAAAATATAGTAGAGTATTATAAAGTATACTATACTTGTACGTTACGCGTTTGTGTGAAACGCAAAAAAAAATGTACCAGAAAATCATATACACATTCCGTACAACAATTAATGAAAATACATTCAGATATTTAAAAAAAAGTGATACTAATAGGTACTATAAATTGTAAGTGTTTTTAAATTAATTTTGTGCAAGAAATTAATATACGTGTTTCACAATAATTATAAAAAAAATCCTTCAACGTGATTTAAAAAACCTGTCATTTAATGGCTATACACTATTTTATTATACCCAAATGAGTCATTTGCATTAAATAAAAACATGTTCAAGCATTGTACGTAGCATGTAGAACAAAATTGCGTCTAATAGTACACCAATATTTTAACGGTTATATTATTTAATGGCCTGCAAACTCTTTATGTACTTTAAAATGTAAAAATATTGTTTGTAAAAGTTTACAAAAACATTTAATGTTATAATAAATCACAATAACAAATTGTATGTAAATTAATTTAAGACCAAAACTCTTTATATTTGTAATATGAGTACGATAAATAAAGTGATGGTATAAATTACAAATGGTAACTGATCGCCGGTATCGATATTCTCCTACACGAAATTAATTTAAACATGGCTATATTAGCTTCCAGCATTAATTTATTACTTGGTAAATTATTGAGAACGTTTTTCTACTAAACGTTTTGTTGTTTCCCATACCACACATTATGAATGTGAATATTGTTACAATACCGTCATAACTTATGTTGTGTATCTTGTGTTGCACAATGTTAGGTAAATCCTCACTAGATTTAGCTTTACTAATCAGTACAAAACCGTGGGGATCTACTTTAAAAAAAATCACAAATTTAAATGAAAAACAAACTTATCATTAGGTAAAAATTACGAAGATAACGTTAAAAATGTTTGCTTGGATTTCTTTTCTTTTTTTTTTTTTTTTTTATCGTGGAAGTGGCTACAGGTGATTAAAAGTAGATTTTCGTTTATGAGAATATATATCACGAAAGTAATGTAAATGATTAAATAAAAAATTAATTCCAAAA
>JACXSJ010002565.1:0-24677 GCA_014851325.1 Pentalonia nigronervosa | reverse complement strand
TCAATTGTAAACAATTAATTAAATTTGATACTTTAAATTAACGTATTACTAAGTATGGTAAAAAAGTACAAATAATGTAAATATATTAAAATCGCACAAAAAGCAATTTATAGTTGCTAACTATAAATTACAATCGATTTGGATTAATTGTTTGAAATCTAATTAATATAATTGAATAGAATTATGACCCGTCACGTTTAAACATTCACTTGCATTTGGCTTTTATAACAATAGTTAGGTACATACCTTTATTATATGATGTAGTGAACATCGATAATTGTCTATTGACATTTCAATTAACATTATTTACCGTAATACATACCGTAAGTTGATATATTATATTGAAACCATTTAGAGGTATTGTAATATATATTATATAGTAATTTAAAATTTCAACGATTGATCTATGTAGTTAGGTGAAGAATTAAAGATAGTAAGTTAACACTATAATTGAATATAATATAATAAACTTTTCTTTAAATAACTGTAATATTGTTAGCCAACTATTTTTGCATTAATTATATGTATTTAAAACTTATAGAATAATAGTTTAATATAATATACATTTACTTTTTATATAGAACTTTAAATGTTTTAAATAAATGTTTTTTTATAATGAGGGATCGATGATTGTATTGGTTTAATAATTATGTGTAATGTTTTCTCTAAACATAATTTATATCAGAAAAAATGCTTCAATTTTCATTTTTAAAGGTAATTTCTGGTAGAAAACTAGATCTAGTTTATACTTTGGGAGAGCCAAAAATAATAAATTCCCAGTACTTTTCAAAAAAATCGAAAAAACAAAATAAAAATAAATTACGATAAAACGGAAACATGTTGATACGGCTATTTTGTTGTGGTTTAAATACGATAATCGTAGATATTTGAAATTTTCACCAAACATATTTATTTTAGTATATTTTTCTAGAAATATCTTTATTACTATTTATAGCTATTTGTTTTATCGTATTTTTTCAATTTCTTTCAATTTATGTTAATAATTTTTATTTTCTTAATGGAAAATTTTAAAAATTTAAAACAAGGTTTGTAATAGTTATTCTTACAAATAATTAAGTATCATCGACGATGAAGTACACTCAAAATCTACTAAACATCAGACCGACTTCTCTGGTTTTTATTTTATATTGAATATAAGTATTTGACTATGTAAGCTAGATATATTAAAATTAATAACATTAATTTTTATAATGGTATTTTTCAATATAAAAATGTTCAATAGTAACTAATTACATAAATTAGTTTAATTTCATCATTCAATGCTTATATTTGTGGATATGTAAATAATTTTTTAACTTCATTGAATATGAATAAATTTTAAACACATTTTGTTGAGATGCTTATTTCTCCAAAAAATTCAAACGAAAAATGCTGAATAAATTAAAATAATAAAATTAATATAATTGTAATATTTTAACTATATAGGTAACTTATTTTGCTATATCTGTCGCCTGAGTCATTTGTATATCCGATTCATAAAAAATAATTTCTACACTACCATAATATTACTAATGTTTAATACAAAAATTAAATACTATAATTAAAGCTAATTGCTTAACAATAAAAATATAGTGAAAGCTTCGAATAGCAGATTAGCAGACACTCTCAATCACCGAAATTTTGTCTGCTATTCAGAGGAAACAAATTTTTAAATTCATTAAGGGTTAATATAATGTTGTTAATAATAATTAATAATAATAATGTTTTAATGATACATACATATAAACATTTTAGTATGTATTGTAATGTATTTATATAAATATTTAACACAAAAGAAATATTTATTTAACAATGATATAAATTTAAAAAATGGATAACTCCTAAGTTTTCGTTATTTTGACGGAAGTTTAAAACTCTAACCTTTTCCTCGAAGCGATAACCGCTTACGTTTTAATTCATCGCGTCGAAAACCGTCACTATTTAACACAATGCCTGAAACATTGATAGTCAAGACATTGATATTTTCGTTATAATGATCGTTATACGTCGCAATCCTATAATTTTATCGTTCCACAACGAATATAAATAGTGACATATACTAGTGAAAGCACATTTTTCTGTCGTCGTTTTGTCATTATTCTTCAATAAAGATTAAAATAGATATCCGGGTGTCCGTTATTCGGAGGTTTTCTTATATAAAAGTAGTTAAAATGTCCCCGTTCCCAAAAAAAGTCTGCTGTGGGATGTGTCCGCTATTGGGAGATGTCCGTTATGGGAGGCTTCACTGTATACAGGTTATAAAATTAGTTTCTTTAAAGTATAGAAACATAAAAATATATGCCCAATCCAAAGGATATAAATAACAAAAAGAATCATATAAATCAACAAAATGTATTTGAAATGAGTTTTAATATGACTCCTTTTGTAAAATAAAAAAAAAGAAACGGAAGTATTGTTAGTGGATGCCATATGAATTTGCATTTCACTGTATATTATATATTAGAATATATTATATTTTTATTTTTGTATTTTTTTCAAAAGTTCGTTTTTCATTTAATATCCTTATGAAAAAAAAAACTCTGTACTTGACTTCACTATATTGTCATAGATTTATTTAAATTATTTTGTGAGAACTGAAAAATCAAAAATCGTTTGCACTAAATATATATATAGTTAGATAAATACTTAAATATATATATATATATATATATATATTTATTTTGATTTAAAACGATAATAATAAATATACGTACGAATTTTTGATATGAAAAATAACATAGATAAAAACTGCATTATGAAAAAAAATCAGCACGTGATAAGCTTAAATGATGTTTCAAACATTTATTACTAAAATAATGACATTGTATATAATATAAACGCCATGTTTGAGTGAAAATACTATTTTATCGTCAAGTTACACAATTTTGACAGAATTACGGAATTATATTGTACTGAATCCAAACCGATTGGTGGTAGGTCACACTATACACTGATTACATTCTTAGCATGACCATTTATTAAGTAACTATAATATTAGATGCGTCTGAAAAGCAATATGCACGCAGTAATTTGTGTTTGGGTGAAATTTGTGATACGAGTCAAAACAATTTAAAAATTAATAAACCGAACACAAATACTAAAGATGTTTACACTCAATATTGATTAGCTCATAACTGTATACATTCTAAGACACTGATACATTATGGTAAATAACGTTTCTACGGTATATTATATCCGTTTATGATAGTCTTTAAAACGTTTAGTACCTTTGGAAGAGTTAATATATATTTAATATATGTCAAGAAATGATAAAACAATAACTAGTCAACGTTTAAAGAAACTACAACTTTTTTCTTTTAATTTACAAAATTAAATAAATAAGTAGCTATTATACTTAAATTGATTCGGTTCGAAACGAGCTGAAAAATAAAATAAATTTAAATTTCACCATTTTATCAGTCGATCATGGTGTTGATATTTTGCATTTTAATCGAAAACTCCAAGAAGTTTCCCATACTTTGACACCACGTTACCTACGTTTTAACCAATTTATAGATACAGTAATATTATATAACATTCCTTATACCCGATTACGTGTATTAACAAACATATTGAACAAACACATCGGTGCCAAACCAATAGCTCTTTGGTTTCGCTAAGAATTCAAAATGATAATATTGTATGTGGTGCCTTTAGAAAACGTCAGACAAATTCGTAACTCAACCGTGGTTTAATGGAAACGCAATGAGACTGGATTTGGAATATCGGATGCCACAATATTATAGACAACCAAATCTCGTCGCTGTCCCTTTTTCAATGCGTGGCTATAAATAATATAATGTACAATTGAAAAGTGTATTTTCCAAAGCGCTTCCGTGTGGTGACATTTACTGTCCAAACGATTATGTAAAGCATAACAGACACAATAAAAAAAAAAAGTAGTTTTATGCGATTATGTAATGTGAAAATGTTCATACGATTGTCGTCGTTATATTACGATAAAGAATGAGGTTAACGATATTGTCGTTTTTCTATATTATGTCATCTATAATAAAACACTTGGTGGAATTTTTTTATATATATGTCCCTACTTCATTATCAAATGTTATCCATTTTGAAGTTTCGTATCATTGAAAGTATAATATGGTGGTTATCGAAACCACCGTTTGATTTAGATCTTAATAAATCTAGTCGAGTTATTTTTATGACAAGCAATGATTTTACGGCAATAAATGCGTATTTACAAAAGAAATTCCGTACAGTTGAATGGTATATACTGCAGATGATAATAAAATATTCGTTTTTATAATGGTATTTGACTAAAGCATTAGTAAAATTAAAATCAATGTATTGTTTTTCTTAGTATTATATCCTAGCACAATTATTACCTTAGCATCCAAGTAAAATTAAATCTCTACAAGCATCGTTGACCCAAATGGAAAGTTCCCATTTGGAAGGTCCTAGATTCATTATAAACTCTTCGATACCTATATCGTGGACTCAAAATCAAAAAGCACTATCTAAAATATCAATTGTTCAAAAGAGAAATTTCAAACTTCAAATTGTAGAATTTTCTTTCGTAAATAATGCGTGGTTTTTAATGATTGTTAAATCTATAAATTAACAAAGTTTATCTGCGCTAAGTCTTGAAATTTGTTTTTGATCCAAGCAATAATGTACGTAATAAATCCTAAAACTTTTTTGTTCTTAATTAAATGTTTATTTTCCAGGAAATAAAAGAGAAAATACGACATGGTATTAAACTTATAAAAATTTGATGCTACTATTATTTATAGAATTATCATCCTATTTATATTACTATTAAAAATCACATTTTTTAAATTGTATCAATTTAGCGCCTAAGTTAACTTTTTAAATAATGGTCATACATGGTTGTTTGTGAGCTCGAATTATACAGAATTGATGACTTAGCTTACCTATATATATATATAAAAAAAAGTCAATTTTCAAAAAAATTGATTTAGCTCCCTTTGTATCTGATCTCACAATGCTCCAACCCAGTATAAGATACACCTATTGAGGATAAGTGAACGTCATAGTATGCTATAGAGTATAGATAATACACAAAATAGTCGGAACAGTTGGACCTAAGTGGGAAGTATTCGAGAAGGTTAGTGCTGTAGAAAATTGAAAATGATTTTCTATTTCTGTGGTCATTCATATATTTACTTTTGTGCAATATTTTCACAAATCAATCAATTTGATGAAGTGATAAAATTGAAAAAAAAAAGAATTTTTTATTCGAACAAATAGTGTGGTAGGCACTTAGACGATTACTTAACATGTGAATTGTTCGCACTCAATTATTTAATTAAAAAATATGAAACTACCCCTTGTCATTTTTTCTTTTAGATTAATAGTGTGAAGTATACATATATGTGCATTTATTATTGGAAAAGAACATTTCATTTTAATACAAATCTAAAATATAAAATAAAATAAATAACTTATTTCTTATAAGTTATAAATAAATTATATCATTGTGTATTTTAACGACGCTTTCGTATAAAATATATTCCTATATATAATTTAAAATTTATATTATTTTACTTCAGAGATTTGTTATTAAAATAGCATTAAACATTTGTTTTTATATTCTACATTTAAATATCATGATTCTTAAGGTTTATTGGTATTTATATTATTATTTTTTTTTTTTAATCGTTATTTGAACTTGAAACATTAAAATATGTGTGTATGTGTTCATATTTTGTAACTAATTTATTAGAAATTTTTTATTTATGAATTTTCCACAAAGTTTTTATGTTGGTTTTTTAGAGTACAGATAAATGTAAATACTTACACAGTATATTATATCACAAATGTAAACTGTTAGTACTTGAAAAACCTATGTCTAACGACCAATAATGACGAAAGTTCACTCACAAAGATTATAATATACTGCCTTTCAGTTGAGTTTACTGAAACCGCAGTTTAAATTTAGTTTATTACTGTCGTACTACGTTTAATTTGCCAATTACATCGTGTGCAAGCACTCTATTTCTAGTGGCGTCAAACCTGGCATATTATACAATCGATTAGACTATCACATACAAGCATAATAATATATGAGGGTACTATGTTATTCTATCTACCAAATTTTCTTCTGTTGATATATTGTTTGAGAACAAGAAGATATATTTAATTCGGTGATTAATTATTTGCCATATTTAGCTTCTGATAAATCTCATACGTCAGGTCCAAACACAGAAAACATCGACGATATAATAAACTTCTTAAGAAAAAAACGGACCAATATAATCAAATTTAACTTTAAAAAAAAAAAAATTGAACATCTCGTAAAACTTTAAGTAAATAACCTTTAACTTTTTTTTTTTAATGATCAAAAAAATAAAAAAAAAAACCTTATACATTATTTTATTACACTGTTATATATTACACATTATTATATATAAAATTATATATCGTTGTATTATAAATGACTATAGTAAAAACATATCAGTGTAATGTGCAAACTATCCTTACGAGCCACTTCTGTAGACCTAATTTTACATATTTATTTATTTATTAATAATTAACGGGCGGTGCCCTTTGAATGCAATAGATAATACATTTGAATTCCAAGTAAAAAGTAGGAAATATACATTAATACGAATAATAATAACAATAATAATGCTTAGAAATAGAACAACAAAAGAAGAAAAGAAAATATTTTAAGGTAGTGACAATAAGAGTAGTTAGATTAAAAATGAAGGATCCTCGTTGGCGATGGATATTATGCGTCTTAACGGTTCATTTTTTATATAATTACTTTTTTAATGAAGAATATAGAAGGACACAGGTGCTCGAGTTGAAAATTGAGAAACTTTAAAGGTTTTTTTTTTTTTAATTTTTTCTTGAAACTTTGTTTAACAATTAGTCTCGACGATTAACTTTAAAGGTTATAAAGGATAAAAGAGTAGGAGAATCAACAACATTAGATAAGAAATCTCTTAGAAAAGTCTTACTTAACATCCGCTTACGATTAGCTAGGGATTGAAGGCCAACAATCTTAGAGACCGAAGAGTAATCATGTAGGGACATTGCATACCTAAAATGAAACTTGCATACTTTAAAAATTTGCGTTGGACTCGTTCAACCTGTAAAGATCCTTATAGTATACGGGTACCGTGTTAATTTGGGAAAACTCTTTAGTCAATTATATCAACTTCTTCTTAAAATGAATATAATAAATTAATGATAAATGTAAGGTTTTAAAAGCAAATACAATTTTGAGATGTTAGTAGACTTTTTAGGCACAAACTTCAAAAAGCTAAAATGTAGATATTCTAAATATTTTGAAATATAATATTCTATTATTGTATAGATATTCTATTTTTAATTGCAACTTTAAGATTCTATAACACATTTCATAAATGTGGTACAAAATTTGTGTAAAACACAATATTATATTTGATATACAAAAATATAATTTACCCTAAAACAAAATATTGACGACATATTTTTATAAAACGAAGAAACTAAATTCAAAATTCCTTGTTAAAATATTATTTCACAAAATTGGCTTTGCCTAATAAAAGTTTTATCAATCAAACCGTAATATATGGAACATATATTTCGTTATAATTATTTTTACCAAATTGTTTGGTTTTTATTTTTATTTTTGAATCATTTCTAAAATGGACAACGTATGATTATTTCCAGAGAGATATAAATTATGAATGCCTTAATTTTATAAATCTGTTTCTTACGGAAAAACTGACTCAACTAGTTAGTTGAAAGAGTAATAAAGAATTCATGAGTTTAATATAGTATACAAGTTCAGTATCGGTATGTACAGTGAAACCTTTTAAGTAGTAACTTACACTGTTGGAATCAAAAATATCTCAGCATAAGCTTATAACAATATTTAAGTTTATAACTCAACATAAATATAAAATTACTACTCAATACTGAAATATATTTTTTCCATTAAAATTATTGGGATAATTTAATATTCACACTATCAATATTTAAAGATACCTAATAAATAAGCTATTTAAACATTTCAATCAAAATCATAAGCTTTTATCGAAACATATTCAAAAATTGAAAAAAAAATAATTATTCTCTATAAAAATATTTTATGATAGGAATATATATTAAAGAATATGTTTATAATTTAACCATTTAAATAATCTAAATTTAATACTGAGTATCACAACAAAATGACTATGTTCTTTTAATATTCTTTTAATAAAAATCTATACCATTTAAAATACATTATATTAGTGGTATTTGTTTTTAATACATTTTATATTATATATATATATATATTGTGTATTTTCCGTTATCTATCATCCCCAATTTCCCATAGCCCGAACGAGATTTTAGGTTCACGCACAAACCACCCATAACCTTCCTACATCGGCTTAACAATTACACGAATAGGTATTAGGCTGGCTATATGCCTAATTCCTTACAACATATCCTCACCCACATGAAAAGTGACATTAAGCCGGTGCTTGAGGTGTAGAACAGAGACGACAGATGTAACGGAGGTCCAGATAGGCTCGCTTCGGGTGTACTCATGTTATTGGTCCCCCCGATCCAACCCAAATTTAACTCATTATCTGGCCTTCCTTCACAACCTAGAGGAATCCATCTACGGGCATGCAGGCAACGTTCAATTCTGTGGTGATTTTAACGCCCATCATAGTTATTAAGGCTCCCGCTTCAACAATAAAAAATATACTGTTTTGTTGTATCTCATTCAGACAACCTGTTTTGTTGTATATAACATTGGCTCTGCGCCAACCTTTCAGCGTGGCAACAGTACATCAGTTATCGACGTTACCTTGGCCTCCTTCCACTTCGCGGCTGCAATAACCAATTGGTCGGTACTAAATTTAGTCACTTTGAGTGACTACAGCTACATTCAGTTCCCCTCTCGGATTCCTCGGTCATCCCGGCTAGTCGTCCAAGCCTCCGCAGGATCAATATCAAAAAATTTTAGTCTTTCTTGGCAGCAAGGTCATTTATTGACCTTAGTGGTACATCAGACGTGGACCAGATGACCATTGATCTGAACAATTCCATCTAAGCTGTATGCAATTTTCCTCCTCCGCAAGCAGTAAGAAGAGTGTGCACTGATGGTCCCCAGAATTGGGCGCACTGCTCAACACGGCTAACCACCTTTGACGTGTACACCAATGAAAACTCTGTTGCTACGGCCAGTTAGTGAGCTCGACTGAGGAAGAAGCTGTCAGAGCTGACAGAATTGACCAAGGCTATTAAGTGGGCCAAGTATCTCGCTTTGAGACAACTGTGCGACAACGTTGAGCACGACTCTTGGAGGAAACCCTATAAATTGGCGATGGGCCAGCTCAAATCAAAGTCATCCATCCCTGAGCTTAATCTTCCAAGCAGGTTATCCTCGATAATCCGGAAGCTATTCGCACTGTACCCCCTGAGACCTCTGCCTCCGCAGTCCCACTCGGCCATCGCCCCCGGACTTAAGATCGACAGCACTGAACTAAAACTGGCCGCCTCTAAACTAAAAAATGACATCGCCCCAGGCCCGGACGGCATATCGAACGAAGTAATCAAGGTCCTCGTGGTGCTTTAGCCAGTCTCATTATTCCAGTTCATGAATGCATGTCTATTCCAAAGCCGCTTCCCACGTTCCTGGAAAACAGCAAAACTGGTCCTCCTCCGAAAGGGTAATAAACCTCTAAACGTCCCCTCGTCCTACCACCCTCTTTGCCTCCCTGATTCTGCCGGTAAATTCTTTAAGAAAATTATCAAGAGCCGCATCAGAGTCAAGCTGTCTAATAGTGTAGGCTTGGCAGACTGAAAATTCGGCTTTAAATTCATATTTAATTAACTATGGAATGATATCTTATCTTTTAGATGTAAAATAGACATTCTTTATAAGGAAATAAGTTAAAATTAATTATAATACAACCAATTATTTGGAATTGTGGCTTTTAAGATTAAATGACAATGTTTTTTTTTTTTTTTAAAGCTTCTTCTAAATGGTTTTTTTCTTTTCTTTGATATTTTTATTACTAAAATCAATTAAGTCATTATATATAGAAACATATATTGAGACATTTCATTTGATATATTAAAATCATTACAACGAACAAGTACTAATAAGATAAATTTATATTTACAGAATTATTTATAATGTAAAACAAATGTTTTGGTATAGTTAAATTTAACTTTAAAAACAAAAATGATTTATTAGGTTATTACATTTATGTAATTGTTATTTATGAGTATAATATTAAATTTGAATTATTCGCGTTAGGGAATTGAAATAATCAATAACATGACTATTTTTATAAATATAAAAAATTATATTTTTATTTCTTAATAAGGCGTATATTATTTTAAAATGCCCCACAAATAGACTACTTATTATTGTGTTTCATGTAGATTCAAAAAAAAAAAAAACACTACCAAAATTATTTAATAAAAGCAATATTATACATTTTTAATAATAGATTTTTTAATATTCCTATTATAAATTATTGTATATAATTTGTATGTTTTTATTTCAATTATGAACAATAGAAAAAATAACTTATTTTTTATTTAAGTTAAATGCCCGTTAAATATTGAACGGTCGATAAAAAACTGTAATATTGATATGTGTCATATTTTTATTTCTATATAATTAATAATTACAGGGTAGTTCAGTGATATATAAATGCAATTATATTGAATACCTAACTTAATCTTTTCTTAAAAATTAAAAAAACAATTTATACGAGTCTCAACATTTTATTATTATTACATCATTTGTCATGTATAAAAGATCATTTTTATGGTCGTATTAAAATTAAAAATAATGTTTGGAATAAATAAATGTCAACAAAAATGACAATGAAAAATCTCAAAATAGTGTTGTTGTTTATATTATGTTGACATGTTGTATCATTAATACTATATTTATAAGAAAATTCAAATTTTATTAATGTTAAATAATTATCATAATATTTGACATATTTGAATATTTCACAGCATAAAAATATGAGTGTTGTGTGTTATAAGTCATAATATAAAAATTGCACCGTTTTATAGTTTCTAAATGTCATACAATTGAATGACTATTGTTATACTCTTTTTAATTATAATTCCTTTCAGTTATATGTGACGTTTAATAAGTTATGCTATATTGTTAAATTTTTATAATTTTTTTTTATTTATTACCGTGTTGAAAGTTTACTTGTATTTACCTGGTGAAATTTGATACATAAAACCACTCTATATATAAACCTGACACGAACTCGACATTTTATTTTTTTTTTTTGACACCTACTAATTTATGCTGCGTAACGAGATGTTTTTATGTAGTTACAACGTTGCAAAAAAAAATAATTATTTAGTTTTTTTAAATTATGTCATACGATTTATAAATTAATTATTTATTGACTGATTTGTCCTCATTGTAATCGATGCACAATTTTTATCTTGATTATTTTGAATTCTCTAGACCATATAAATGATTAAACATCAGCTCGAGTTGATTATAACTTATTGTTTGAGAGACTGGTGGAAGAGAGTAAATCTTGCATGGGTAGCTCTAGACTCACACATTACAAATTTTACACGGATACACATTTAACCTACATAATATCGTTGCCAAATCACAAACGACAATATTTTATCAAACAGTCGATTATTACCTGAGATGATTTCTGGGCACGTTCTGAATGTCCTTGTAGACCATATGAAGTCGAACCGTTTCTGATTGGCAATCGCTCCTTATGGACCACGCGTGCTTGTCCCGGTCATAACATTGCGTTTTCGTAGGCGACGCCACCACTCCACTGGACGCTGCCGACGACATCCCGTGCTGGTTGATGCTTGTTATCACAATGCTGGATATAACTTCGCTTAAAGTGTTTGCCAATAACATCTCGAGATGTACCCGAATCGTGCCCTGAAACAATACGGATACACGTAAATATCATAGCAAAAAATGTTATCGTTAAAACAAAAAAATAACCACTCAATTATTAACAGTCACAAAAATAAATATGATTAATATGAATTATAAGTACGCATAAAGATATAAGTGTATTTACGATTTTGGAGCCCTGGGTATACACATTTTAGAGCCCCTTTTTTTTCTCAAAATTTCCCTTCCCTTTGTGCTAAAAGGGTGTTTAGTCCCGAAATATTTTTTGAGCCTCCAAAATGTATATTTTTTCTCTTATCGCACTTATACTACCACTATAGTTTTAGAGTACATTTTTATTTTATCACTCTATTAATTTCTAAAAAAAGTCATTTATGACAATTATTTATAAAGCGATATAATTTGTCAGTAAATTATTAATATTTTTAAAATAGATGCTAAATGAAAATTATTACCTAATAAACAACAAACAGCAAAATGTTTAATTGATTTATACATTTAATTAATAATATTATTAATGTAATAATACATTTAAAAATTAAATGTAGATGCATGTACTTTATAAGTACCTAAACCAAATTATAATTTTACATTTCAGCCTTTTTTTTTCTAAATTGTATAACAATATAATAAAATACATTTTATACATATAAAAATATATACAGAAGCGTAAAAGATATAATAAGAAAAGAAAAAATAAACAAGATTAGAAAAAGCTGATTATATTTTATGATGAGCCTTATGTAGAACAAATTCTTCAATAACATTTTTATATTTGAGAAAACTGGTGATTTCTGATTCAATTCTCAGAGAATTTATGACACAGGTTATCACTTATCAGTTATCACTAATATAATTTCTCTATAAATCCAATAAAATAAAAAAAGAAATTGTTTTAATCATTATAACTTCACTTTGAAAACAATTTAACTTCTAGCGACGTGCCAGGGACTCAGTATTTGGCGCCCCAGGTTAATAATTTCACCACTGCATAAAGTCTACTATAATTTCAAATTTAAATTTTCCAATTGTATAATATATTTCAGCAGTATTATTATCATAATATATTTCCATCTGGGACATAATATTTTGATGTAGAATTATTACAATAATAGTTATTACATTATTATTAAGGCGTTCGGCTATAGATGGGTACTCCATTCATTTAGATGTTCATAAGAATTACACATATAAATATATAATAATTCTTTATAACTTTTAAACTGTGCACTGCGAAATAAATGAACAAAATCAACTTTAATATGGTTTATTATATTTTACGTACATATAAAAATTATTTTAATTATGGTATATATAAATTATAGATACATAGTATATATACATGGTTATTCTAGAGCATATATATTTTAAGTAGATACACATATTAATAATATTTTTTACCTTAATCTGATATTTGTATGAATAAATCCATGATTTTCTAATAAAATTTATCTTTGTCGATTTTTTTGTGTAAAAACTAGACACAATATTAGCCTAAAATACTTTTAGAAGAAAATGAGAAAATAAATCCTCGTACGGGATAGAAATTCTCAAAGTATCAAGGTATAAAAAACATAGTCAAATACTTCTAGATTTCTAGAAAAAAATTTATTTGTATAGAAATGGCAAACACTACGAAAACGATTGCAAATTATCTAATTCGACAATAATTGTTGTTCAACGATTTATTGCTGTTGACGTTTTAGACTAGTTTTTTTCTAGTTTACAACAATGCCATTGTGTTACAACAAGGTAAAAGTCAGTACAGTATATATAATTATTTATAACTATCCTCAGCTGTAAACTAATAGGCATTTAAAAATATATTATGTAATAACTTATTTAAAAAATATAATTGTTATTACTATACTCTGTCCAACGTGATATAGGTTATACACTGTGGCAGGGTAACACGCGGAAATACTCAAAAAAACCTACTTTTGTGTTTTCTCACTGGACAGAATATAATATTATATTCGTGCGGTAAATACAGTAACGTGACATAAGATATATTTACTAGTGGCATGCAGTTACCAAAATGCGTAGCAAAATATACACCCAATCATACGTCAAACCCGAAGACGTTTGCGAGTATAATCGTTATATGACAAGCTCAGAGGACGTATGGACGGGATCGCAGTGTAAAACCAATGAGTGATAATATGTAGTGTGATGTGGTATGGTATGGTGTAGTGTGTGATGTGTTAGTGCATATGAACGTATTGTGTAATTGTTTGTGCTTAGTGAGTGATGGATTGAAATGCCTGAACTGTACAGGTCTGAGACGGTTTGGCACTGTTTCAGATTCTGTGAAGATCTTAACAACTAAAATATAAAGTATGTCTAATTTATTAGAGGAGTTGGTTCTGACAAAAGAAATACTACAATTTTTACAGTACAGCATTACCTCAAGTATTATTGAGACGACGACAACTACAGTAATATTATAAGTAACAACCGTACTACAATTGTAAAACACGACTGTTCAAAATAAGTTAGATAGATGATATTATAAAAATGAAATTCCCATAATTTGTTACAATGACAATTGAAATTATATTATCATAAAGAGAACTCCAAGGTTCCGTATGTATTATTAGTTATTTTCGTCTTACAAATTTACAATATAACAAATCAACGTTTAGAAAAATCGATTTTTTTCCGTTAGCTTTAATATGTGAATTGACTTATAATACTACTTAAAAGTAAGAAAATATTCGTACGTTAGTTTTGTTCAACATTTTAATTGTTGAGCGTGTTATGAACATTTATAAATTGTAACATTTAAACACCCATAACTTTCTCAATAATTTAATTTACGAGGAATCTAACCTATAAACAAATTATGTTCTTACCTTAAATTTGATGATAGGTCAATTCAATTCAATAATTAAACAAGCCACTTAAAATTGGTCATTTAAACAAGAATGTGCTACACATGTAATGTGAATGTAACATTTTATTAAACATAATTGAAATTTAAAATAGAACAAACAATCGAATATTCGTAATACACTAATACAACTAATCAGATATTATAGTATTTATAAGGTGTGTTAGAAGCTTAAAAATGTTGGTAATTAAATTAAAATGTATTCTCAAGTATTGTTGCATTCTCTGTAATTATTAAACTGGGAAATAGTCTCCGAGGAACACAGACTTATTTTTACAGTCAATTCTAGTAGTTTTTTACACTCAAAAGACGTACATAATAGACGGGCAAACCACAATAAGCTCGGGTGTATCTGTAATCATGACAGTTAGAATCATTTCAGGTATACCTACAAAAGGTTCTTGGGTCATAATTTTCATGTATGTAATAAACTATTAACTTCACTAACTTCACAGAAGATTTTTTTGTGATTTTTTTTGTTTATTGTAAGTCCTCGTAACCACAAAAATAAGGGAATCGTTAGTTGAGTTATTTTATTATGGACTAACGTTCTATGGTCTAGCGTCAAATGATAAAAAGTTCATTCTATTTTTATTATGTCAACGTAAAATATTATTACAAATTTCAACAGACGAAGAAGAATTTATAATGACAACTTGTCAACATTATAAGTTTTATTTATAGGACTTATTATCTGTATAATAATTACAATACAACTATTGTATACGCCTGAAGAATCAATTCGTATTTTTGATCGATTAGTTTTTTCAGTGATTCTCTATAGATTACATTAGAATAAGTTATTTTAATTATAACCAAATTATGAATTATTAGCAATAAAGCAAGTTATTAAATTTATTATGACTATTATTTATTATTTGTTATTACAGAACAGTATTGACAAAAATATATATATATATTTATGTGTTTTATGAAAACCAACAAGTGGCTGCTTTAAATAAAAATATTGACTTGGTACTTATCTAAAGTATGTTAAATAATGTGTACTAACCATGCAATATTACATATAAACACAACTATACCTAATTAATGATATTTGTGATATATATTATTAACTTGCTTTTAGTTTAAGTAATACCAATTATTAACATTTGCTTATAATTTAAATGTTCTTTAAATTAAATCCATCATTAGAACATAACTAAACAAAGTTAAAGATTTTTTATTTTTTATTTATTTATATGAATTTATGCCAATCGGCTATTTTAAAATATATATATTAAATATAACAGACGAATTAAAAATAGTATAATAATATTATTAATTACAAACAAAAATTGACGTGGTATTAGTAGGAGTGATTCATTGTTATTGGCTATGGACATGTTTTAACCTACTTCTAACTATTAATGAATTTTTCGCAAAATTTGTTCTACACATAGGTAGATTAAAAAGAACCCCGTAACCTAGTATTACTTGGAACACGAATGCAGTGTCGTTTTAGTAGACGGGAAGTGTCAATATACCCTTCTAATAATTTCTTAGTGATGTAAACACAAAATTTATTACGCCGTCCTGATAATGGTTCTAGCCTAAGTATTTCGTTAATAGGCCCATAATGCGGTTGGTGATCAATATTAAGACAGTGACCAGCGAAGCCGAGGAAATGATTCTGAACTTTATCATGTTGTAGCATATTCTTTTTGGTACAAGGGGACCAGACAATAGAAAATAAAGACCTAACTAAGGCGTTATATAAAGAAAAAAGACATTTTTGAGAGTTGAAGTTTTGGCAATGACGCCTAATGAAACCAATTACACGGAACGCCTAACATGCAATAAAATCGATATATGGTCGGAAATCGAGTGAAGGGTCTTAAAGGAAGCCTAAATCTTTTATTTTATCCACTCGTAAAAAAGAATATCCGTCTAGGTAATAAGCAAATCTTAGTACATCCTACGTACGAAACAAGGACATTACCTTGCACTTGCTAATATTAAGAGACATTCCAACTATTTTTACACCAATCAGTAAATTTATCTAATAGGTAAAAAATCTTGGTATCATCAGCAAAAATCAAAAGCCTACACGGATAAATTATGGTATACAATGTTAGTAAAAATATTTAATGGTAATGAACCCATGTGGTTACTAGATTAGTGTGTTAAATTCAACTATCTTCACAAAACTCGTTGTTATTTAAATACAACATTGCTACCATTAATAATAGTAAGTTCAAAAAAGATAATAATATGAAAAAAAAATGTGTCCATAGTAAATTTTTATTGGTCAAAAACTTCACTATGGCGTAATCGACTTTTATCCGTGTTAATATAATTTATCAAAATCGAGTAATAAATACGAAAAAAATTAATTTTATATGATACTTGCCCCAATAATGTCGAATATTTATTATTTAATAAATATGGATAATGTTATATATATATATCTTGAAAATAAATTAATAGTTAACATTTTAATAGATTTATATCCTTTAATATTTGTCCAGTCACGTTAAATATATATAAGTTTACTCGCGAACTTGAGAAATTGAATTAACGGAACGTGCTTGAAATTCAAATATCGTAGCATTTATTCGTTGTAATATATTTTTAATTTAAAAATTATTGAAGTAACATAGTATTTTAGAATTAATAAAACTATACTGCAGTAAAGTTATATGTACCTATATATTACATTCACTAAATTAAGTAGGTAACAAATTTGATAAAATTACTAAAAATGTTAAATTTATGTTTATAAACAATTTTTTTTTTAAACATTCATAATGATATTCATGAAATAATAAAAGCTATTTTTTGTGTACCGACTGCTTTATTATAGGATTTATATTTAAATAAAGGATTATAACTTCCAACAATCTGACCAATTTTTATACAAATTTTGGATTTTTATTATATATTTAATATTTTTATATACACTTACTTACGAATATACTAATCGAATTCATAAAATAGTAAGTACCTACTTTAAATTCTTTTCATACATTTTTATGTATGTAAACATATATATTTATGCGAGTCTTAGAAATATGACATTAAGTAGTTATAATCAATGCTCAATGCTAACAAAAATCATGCGATAATCAACACAATTCGTATACGGTATTATTAAATGCGAAACATTCCAACTTTTTATAGTTTAAAATGTGTGTTAACAAATTTCTAATGATAAACTATGGCTGAGTTCTCACACTTTAAATCCATACAAAGATTGTTGTAGATTTTTTTATATCAATCTTCGTTTTCATTATTATTTGTTTTAAATCCTTCACAAATATCGGCACACGCTTGTTTTAAGAAAATACTTGTTTGCTGAGAATAACCTTTGAATCCCAGTTTTATTATGTACACCATTTATTATTATTCGCTCTCAAGTATCTTTAATCTTATATATGTACCTTATCTTTAATACTTTATAGATAGTTAATGGTTATACTTATTCGATATTTTAGAAATTATCATTATTATTATTTTATTTGAAAGTGCGTTTGTAAACACTCATTTATTTATATTTTAATTGTTAAAACAGAAAAAACCATAATTTCTTATATCAAGTATATATGAATACAAATTCCAAGTTTTGTTTGTTTTTATTATTGAACATAACTTTGATGACAAGAGAATGATTTTGTTTTAATTACAACTTCAAAAAGAAGTCAAGATAAATAAATATCGTTAATTATGTTATGTAAATAATTTAAGATTAGTATAATAAATTGTTAAATATATGACAACTCTACAATAATTAGCTCAAACAAAGTAATTACTTATGCTAGTCATTAATTAAACTGAATTTAACTGTGTAAGAAATAATTGAGTTATAAACTAACGCGTTACCTATATAAAAAGGTAATAAATTTGATTGTACAAACCTTTGTAACAAGTTCGGAGAACTTATATCTGGGATGCCAGCCATAGCTTTTTCCATCTGAATCTGATACATCATCTAATACTCCTGAGTCTAGACGTTTTTCTCCATCGCCCAAAACTAACATGTACCGAACACGGCATTGATGGTCAAATCCTGTGCATCTATTCAAATATACCGACATACGGCCTTCAACCGAAGTACCTAAAGGATAAACATTAAAACAATTTAATGTCAACAATGCACCATATTAATATAAATATGGACATTATAATATAATATAAATGTGCGTATGTATGTCATTTTAAGTACATTTAAGTTAATAAGTTTAAAATTAACTGATGTAAATAAATCTAAAAACATTGACCAGTCAAATTAATTATTTATAATATATTATACCTATACCAAAAAATTATGAAAACCAATAGTGTGTGGATACCATGTAAGTATAAGGCACTAATAAAAAAAAATTATTCCCAGTATTTTTCCCGATTCAAAATTCCCGAATGGCCTTTTTCCTAAAAGTTTATAAACCCGAAACCTTTTTTCCCAAACGCCTTTTTCTCTCCCAAAATAAAAATAAAATATTTTGGAAATTTTGTCAGCGCAGGTATTACGAGGAGCTATTATTATAGTAAACCGTTTTTGATATATACCAGGAGTTAGAATTTCTAAAAAGGCGATCGCGCATAATATTGTTTTGTAAAATGTAAGTAAAAATATTTTTATATTATTATTAACAATAACCGTTAGGATAATACTATAATCATTGACCATCTGGATAGGTTATTTATATGTATTATAATAAATCAATTTTAAAATATTTAATTAACACACTTGCATTTATTATTTTATTTTTAACAATAACCGTTTCGGGAAACAGTGTAATCAGAATTTCGGTTCGAAAAAAACGATGAGTACCAATAAAAATACTATCTAATTTAATAAAATTAAAACTAGACATCTCTGCAATTTCAACCAAGACACTAATTTTAGATTGATAGATAAATTTAGTAAAAATTATAATATAAAATCATATTCAAATAAAAAATATTGATAGGTACCCCATTAAATATATTACGATTACAAACCAATTTGTATTAGTTGTTTCATAAGAAGAAGATACCATTAAATGTATAACCAGGGCCAAGCTATTTTAATCATCATATTATATTTGAATACATCACTATGAGGTGTATGAAACGATAGTTTCAGAGTGCCCAACACGTAGTTACATTGTCTATATCCTGTAAGATTTCTTTAAAGACTCTGTCTTTAAAAAGTCCATGATAAATAAATTAAACACCTTACAAATATTAATTGATAAAGCACCCTCTTGAAAATGAAATATAAATCACATTATAATTTTTCCGGTGCAATAATTTGTTTCACAATTTTTTAGTTTGAATTAAAAAGTTTAGGTTCCACTAACACTAATCCTTACTATGATTTTACAAAATGTCTGTGCATTTTAAAATTACTTACCTATTTATAAATATTTTCGAGTTATAGTGGTATGATTATATTTCATTAATATTGGATAGTCTTACAACGAAACTTTGCTACTACGCATTTATTTTAAAATGTAAATGCAAATCTAACGTCGTTAATAACTCAATACCTCTCTATAGGATCGTCAATTTTTATTTCAGGTACATTAAATATTTTGAACTCTTGATAATCTCTCACGAAATTCTTCAACTAAATCGAATTAATATTTAAAAAATTTACTTATGGCATATAACCGATAATATTAAGGCTTTGTTACTATTAAAACCGAAGTCTAAGTTTTAAAATGCAGAATATTGATTTAATTTTTTTTAATTATTTAAAAAAAAATAGGTAAGTCATAATATTAAACAATATAATGGTATGATTTATTGTATTATGTAAATATTTTTTATACTTTCTTGAAAAATTAGGTTTAGTAAATGCTGCAATATGACAAAAAAATAAAAATAAACATTTCTAAAACGTTGTTTGTTACAAAAATATCATGAAATATTTTAATATAATATTTAAAAAATATATATTGTTAGAACAAAAGTTTTTTTTTTATTATGCTGAACTTTGGAAAAAAATGAATATAATATTATATCAGTAGGACTTTATAATCAAATCAGCAGTTGACATTGCTTATTATACAACTGCATAATGATATTGAATATAAATATAGTATAAATATACCTAATCTATAAATATATAAAACTTAATTTGAATTTTAGATTTTGAGAGAAGCGAGAAACATATTGATCTTCTTACAATAGTATATTTTTTTTTGTGTGACCACTATTAAGGATACAAAGAGTGCTTCAAAAACTTCAAGCAGTCCTATTTATCCATTGAAAATTACATTTATTTTGTGCTTTAAAGAAATCGTTTTTTTGATATTATCAATAAATTATTTAATGCATTAAATAAAGTTCAGAAACCGCGGTTTTAATCGAGATCTCAGCATAGTCGTTGTAATGCGATGATTTATGATTATTTTCGAATTTGTTACAATAATAAACAACTTATAGGCGCTAAGATAAACGAACTGACAGATACTAACTAACGAAAAATTACAGTTATCTGGTTATTCTTGTGACGTATTGATTTCATTATTTTATTTCCCATGAAGACCAAATACACACTTTTATTTATTATTATATTATATAATAATATATACTAATATAGTGTCATCATAAGTACATATTACAAATATATACAGTAATTTCATATTAAAATAATTTTATGAAATCCTCCAACATATTTCAATATGAATTTCTGATTAGACCATATTGATATTATACTACTTATTACTTTTTAAACATCTCAACGAAGCAGACGCGTATTTATTATAGTTTTTTACGTATTTATAATACATTGTAATACGTGATTTAAATATGTTCTGCAGGAAATAGTTATATGTATTGCATAGCTGTAAATTATGATAGTCATAGCGTATCAAGTAATTAATAACATTCAAATGTTAAATAATAATATAAGCGTTTTAATTGATGTATATATATATATATATATATATATATAGGGCTTAGATGCACAACATTATAGTAATGTTATTGTTATTGTTATTACGAAGGGATTGTATTATACACACGTTCAGTGTACATAAACTACAACTATATATTAATACAGGAGACAGTAGATACATAATTGTTATTGTTGTGCAGTTCGTTTGGTTGAAGTTCAATCATGTGCTGATTACTCCTGACATGTTACAATTATATAATTATTGTTTGAATGAATACACGCAAACGTGTATAGGTCATGATAAAACACGAAATGTACACTTTTTTAAAAAAAAAAAAAAAAAACTATTAGGCGTGGCGGTATCATCGTCGTAGTTTAAATATTTTAACGTTAATAGTAGGTACCTACGGCCAACATTTAGTGACAACACAGATGGGATGAGTGACAAGTAGGGGCGAATTTAGTGGGAGAGCACAGGGGGCACGCGCCCGCCCCCCTCATTTGGTTGAAAAAATGTTTCTATAAAATAATTGTGTGAGGCATAAAACATTTTTTTATATCCCAAATCACTTGTCGGGGGCCTGTGAGAGAAGCTTGTGTGCTCTGTGGTCAATTTAAATGTTTATAGATTTCATAAAATTAAATATCTATAAATTGAACCAATATAATAACTGGTAATTGGTATCTATTTTACATGAGTACAATTTTAACTTAAATCAAAAGATTGACAAAAAATCGGAAGATCAATATAATTAAATGTTCATAAAAAGTGCGCCCTCTCCATGGAGAATTTCTGAATCCATCCTTGGTGATGACGATAATAATGTCAGTTGAGTTATGCGTTTATTTTTTCCTGTAGAAGAGACCGAGGAAGGAAAAACAGTGTGAGTAGTATGCCCGGAAATTGTATATGTAACAAGTGTACAATTTAATAATTCACTATTCGTAGTAGACAGTAATTACGTTGGTCATAAATACTAGTCGATGGTAATAGGTAAATATAATATGATAAAATTCATGTCGTCTTATATACAGTGAAGTTTCTAAATACCGAACACTCTCGGTCACTGAAATTGTGTCAACTATTTAGTAGTGTATGTTGGGGGGAGGTTTTGCTGTATGATGATAAGACGTGAACAGATAAAAAAACGAGCCCACTCACACGAAACGTCTTTGACGCCATGAGGGTACAGCGCCAGGTTCCAGTCAAATCCGCCGAATGTGAAGTACGACGTCTCCAGCTTACACTTGGTGCCCCTGGGCGACGCCGTGCCGTACTGGTGCTGGAGCGCGTTTCCGGCCGCCGGATTGTGGTGGTTCTGGATTTGGTGGTGGTGGTGCATCAGCCGGGACGTGAGCGACGTGGGCACGCAGAACTCCGTATCGTACACGGTACGCACGTGACCGATGGACAGTTCCAGCTGGAACTCGCCGTTGGCGTCCGTGAAGTTTCGGCCGTATAGGTCGCTGACCGGTATGTAGTTTCGGTTCCCCTGGGCCGGGCAGTCCGTCGTAAACTTCACCTGCAAACAAGACACATGCGCGCGATGTGGTTACACAGGTAGATGATGGTAGGTAGATATAATGGCAAACGCGGCAATATTGTATTTTATGCCGCACTTTGGAAACGTCGTAAACGACACGCGGGTTAAAACTGCCTAAAACCGTCCCCTTCTAGAGTGTCACCTATTGTTTTTCAATAGTTTTTAAGTGATATATTTCTATAACCTCCGATATACCTGTGTACCTGTATACGACATTGCGCTCCTACAGGCCTATGTCTCCTGTCGATATATTATATGAACAAAAGATGGGCATTATCTGGTTAAAAAGTTAAAGTTAAGTTGACAGTTGAAATAACTTAGCTTTTCTTGGTTCATTTAAAAATAATCCATCAAGTATAAAATATTTTTAAATTTTTCGTTTTTATGATTTTATATGTAAATATTTGTATAAAAATAAAATTAACCCAATACTATAATAATTAATAATACAAACATTAACATTATTTTATTTTAACTATAAATCACGAATTTTATTGTTTTAATATTATACGATTATAAAGTTTAAATAAAAAAAAATATTATACGACCTTAAATTGCTATTTGATATAAAGAATTAATATTTGTTAAATTATTAATTGAGATGTGTATAGTTTAAATATTTAATAACCATGTAAACCATGTACCTATATTCATTGCACATTACAATAAAATTGTTTGTTATAATTTAGAAAATTAAAAAGAATGCTGTCACTCATCCACATGCTAATTCAAAAAAGTAAATTAGCTTTTTTTAAATTGAGTTAAGTTGATATTTTTTTCTCTATTAACTTTTAACTTGTTAGGTTAAATGCATGATTCGTTAACTGTTAACTTCTAATTTATCTATCTTGTGTTTTCTTAACTTAACTTGAGTTAATTATTTCCATTAACTTATCACCTTTGATATGAACACCGATAACCGAAATAAAAAACCGTTTAAATTTATTTATTTAGACTGATAGTTTGATCTCTGCATCACTCCATCAAGAATTTAAAATTTAACCATTATACTTATAATAATTATTCAATTTACTCGTGTAATATATGAAGGGTACAGGGCAAAAACGGTAGTAGTCATGACGGTCATGTCGTGTCACGTCATGTCGGTAGATATAAATTTTTCAGGAGAACAAAAACAAAGTTTACAGACTTCTACCTATCTAATTATTAAACAAAAAATATGCCTTATGAACTCATATTTTATTAAAATGTATAAACTTCGAAAAGTTATTGAAATAAATTTAAAATTGTAATGATTATTATTAAAAAAATATATATCAAAATAAAAAGTATGGACTTCAATCTTTTTTCACCTTTTTATATTGTGTATTATACGAAACGCGTTACTGGGAAATACATCATGTTACAATAATTTTGTTATTATTATAAATAACCAAATTATCAAGAATACGTCGTATTATTATTGCAGTAGGTATAGTAGAAAGGGAAAAGATAAAATAAAATAATATATTTTGGAACTGAACTTCAATCTGTTTTCCCCACAACCGCATGGACTAAAATCTTTCTTCACCAGTATACCTAATCTTTTCTATTTAA
>JACXSJ010002564.1:0-41927 GCA_014851325.1 Pentalonia nigronervosa | reverse complement strand
AATAAACACGTAACGTATTATTTTAAATTTTCTACTCAGTCTTAACTATGACCACTTCTTCTTCGTCGGAAGATATGTTGGTGACTGAAATACTGAACTACAATTTTACGACTAACGATGACTTACACAGTTTTGCTCTTTTGGTGTGCGGCCGACCAAAACAAATTGTTTTTAGTTGACTTTAGACAAAAATGACTAATGATGACTAAGACAGTTTTGCTCTTTTGGTGTGCGGCCGGCCTAACGCGGCACGATTCTAATTTTGGCCGCGCGGCCGCCTATTGATTCCCAACTACAAAACGCACCGCAAGAGACGCGCGGCGCATGATTTCTAGATTTCATATCCAATGAGTTATTATTTATTATACATTTGTACGTTATATTGATCACAAGTGATTTTGTAATTTTCGATCATGTTGCGTTATCAAAAGAAAAACTAAATATGTTATATAAAAAAAAAAAAAAAAATTAAAATATAATAAAATAATATTTAAAATATTAAAAATTTAACATATTTATTATTTAATAAATATATTCTTGGAAGAAATCGAAGAAGAAATGCTAATTTATCAAGTTTCATCAAAAAAAGTGCATGATATCATACAAACACGGATGACATCCAACAAGTTCTGAAAGAACTTTATCATCTTCGGATGAAAATACAATTTTTGATGACATTTTGTACATCTACAATACCTATTGTATTATATTTTATATAATAATAATAATAATAAACGCACATGCGATTGCGTCTAGACTGCTCCTGATGCGGTTATAGTCGCGCGACTATAGTCGCCGTTTTCAGCCGCGCGGGTACATCTTTTTCTATTTTTAAATGTAGGTAATTCCTAAGACCGCGACTGAGCCGCGCGACCGAAGTGTGCGTGTACAGCCGCGCGGCGATGGCCGCTCCGGGAGCAGTCGAGTCGCGGTCGTGCCCTACGAATTATCGATATTTACTATATTAGCATTATTTAAATTAAACACAAAAATGTCTTCCGAGATTTTGCAAATGTGTTTTTCGCCAGAAGATGATGTAAAGCTTGACGAACTGGTGAGCAAACATCCATCTTTATTTAATACAGAACATGAACTGTACAAAGACCAAGTGGTTAGAGAAAATGTCTGGAACCAAATATCAATTGTCTTTTGCGACGTGGCACCGACATGTCAAATGTATACTAATCGACTTTGTTAAAATCAATTTATTTTATGAATGTAAAATTAAAAAATAATTTTAATTTAAAATTTTTAAGAAAATGAATAAAGACACCAGACAGAACTATATCGGTAGGACTACAGTGAGCACACTGTCGCGTCGTGCTCGTCGCTCATAGGAATTCATTCTTGCCCGCGCGGCTGAAAACGGCGGTCGCGCCGTGACGCGACTATAGTCGCGCGACTACAGCCGCGCGCATAGGAATCACACCTTTAACTATGTCCAAACTCAAAAACCAATTGTTTGATCAAAAAAAAAAAAAAAAAAAAGGATATAGCAACGTTGCACACAAATTCATTCTCAATCGTATTGGTTTTTTAGGTCAGTGGTAAATTCTTTGTTAATTTTAAATGTTCTCAATCATTTGGCCAAAAAGATATAACGTTCTCAATTGTCCGATAGCCATCATTCATCAAGCTATTTCTCAACTGTCATTGTTAGGAGGGCAATGGTGTTTTGAGATTATATACAATCAAGAATTGCAAGTATCGTCAATCAATTTATATATTACGTAGTACAATAGTACGTCTTGTGTAAAAAATTAATAATTATTAATTTTCTTAAATATTTTTTTTATGAATAATTTAAATAAACATTAGTTAATTGTTTTAATTATGAATAATTATTTTTATAAAACGATGTATTTTAATTAACAAAATATGTAAAAAAAAATGTGCCAAATTCAATTTAATGTATAAAATAGTTTTTAATTTATAATTATTAGTTAAAAATCATATTAGTTTTCTGTTATAGATCAATCATATTTTAATGTCTTGATTTGTATAGGTTAAATAAAATGTTTTTAGCAAAAGACCGAACAAAAATACTTATAACTAGTAAAACCTAGATTTACCAAGTAATCTGGTTTTTTGATAACACATTATAAATTATATATTTCAACTAATCGCATATTAACGTTCTTGTTCTTTTTTTTTATAAATCCATGTTTTTTATATTATTTATTTGATACGACTTTAAATGCATTAGCGATTAAATAAATGCTATTGACATTTTCCCGAAAAAACCTAAGTGGCTGCATTATTCCGATTTACCGAAATGCTATTTTATTCAGTACATACACTACACTTAGATATTATATACATATTAAAATGTTTACTAACTTTGGTCATCGGATGAATCCACTGGATTGCGGTAACTGTTGACTCATGAGATTCTATGATGGCACTTAAGGCTGTCGGTCTGATTCTAGTTTTAAAATTTACGTCTAACGACCATCGCATGTGCATATGCTGCAAAAATAACAAATAATTAATAAAAGATGATTATTTTATACTTTATGATTTGTACACTGTGATATACAAGTAGGCATACAATTTAACTATGTATTTATAATTTTTACTAGATGTTTTTTATGTTGTTTTTCCTTTTCGGACATACTCAAATTTGAACCCATTGCCTCCAATTTTCCTTCAATATCCCATATACAAATCTGTCCATTCATCAACCCTCCTACGACGATATTCCCGTTTCTAGGGTTAAATTCAACACATCGCACTTCTTCGGGACTCTCTAATCTTAACTAGAAATGAATTTTAAAATAGGAAAAAACCGTCAACGAAATATTTGTAGAAAAATATTACACAAATAATACTAAAATATAGTAAACACCAGTGGGAAAACATTATCACTAATTGACCAAATGATGACTGCGTTATTTTGTTCATCTATTAATGGTGTACTTTCACGTTTGATCATAGATTCTTGGTCATTTTGTATCAATGCATATTGTTTTTTCAGCTTGCTCTTGGTTTTTTGTTTTAATTTAGATTTTTTATACATATCCCCAGCTTCAAACATATCCTTGGTTAACTTCATTTTATCTTTTTTAGTTTCTTCATTTCTATATGTTTAAATAAAATAATAGATAATCACTATGTTTCTTTCACACACATAATTAAAAAAATAAATGTACTTTTTTTGTTTATCAGTTTCAGACATCAAGAGTTCAAACAATTTTTTCTCCTGACCTTCTCGATTATATTTCTTATTAAATCCCCTATTTAAATTATTTAATTTTTCAAGATTAATAAAAATAAAATAATAATAATAATATAATTTTATTACCTATGTAGATTTCTAACAACGTTTCTCAGTTCATTTTTATACAACCATTCATTATCATCGCCCCAAATATTATAAAAGCTTTCGGTGTCGGATTCATGGTGTGTCACTTCGTCAGTTTCGTTGAGGTCTCTATTAGTTGGATTTTTCCCATAGCTCACTGAGTAATCAGTATGATTGCTTTTAACGTCGTCTTCATGATTATATTCCTCTCCGGTGAACTCACTGTTTGCGGAATGTTCGTTAGAATCGTAAATTAACGTATTTTGTAAATGTATATCAATGCCGTTCGTAGATCCTTGGCTGATTTTTCCTTCTTCAGCTATTTGAAGAATTTTCATTTTCTTTGGTTTATAATATCCAAACTTTAATAATTTTGATTATTTTTTTTACCAAATATGAATAGTAATATACCTGCACAAATTCTCTATTCAAAAAAGACATACACTTTTCATCATAATTATTATCTAAAAGTTTAACATTTGATTGTTTATTCCAATCATCTTGGTCATCGTCATCTTCGGTGTATGATATACTGAAATGTTTGTCTTTGATATTTGACACAGTAGTTTCTTCGTCATTTTTTTCTAAGCTTACTGGTTTTAACAATTCATTGCTATTGGACATGTAAGAAACCGCGAAAACACCTAAAATACAATGTATTGTAAATGACTTTTGTAAACTACACAGTTTTATTAATTTGCAGTTATAATATTACCTAATATTGTAGGATGCCATGTTTGACATGAAACGTATTTTTTTTGGGATATCTCATTTTGATATCCAGGATGCATTCTTATGATCTCAACAAAATTTTCAATTTTAGTTTTATTTTTATCTTTCATCAGTTTGTAGTCATCACGGTATATATCATAGAGCTCATTATATTGTAACTGTGTCTCTACTCTACAAAATTAATAGAAAAAGACAACGGTTTATAATACGCGATTCTCAATACAATAATTGTATGACTATACAGAGTGCTGTGTCAACCTGGGTACCATAGCTTTTTAAAACTACGAGGCGCCCAGCTCAATATAAAACTCATAACAAAATTAACTTTATTATGAATTATGATTGTTATTCTATAATATGTTATTGCTTATTGTTTGGTAATTAGAAGAGCGCAAGTACAACCTAATAATGTAATATATGTACCTAGAGAAAACATTTAGGAGTAAGAAAGAATTTTATTTGATAAGGATAAAATGTTGACATTTTAATACGAATTAATTAAAATTGTAAAAATAAACAACTTTGAGGGTAATTAGCCCCTAAATCATCCTTAAATATGGTCTTAGGAGGAGGGCACTTAAATGTATATTTACCTATTGATAAGTTTGAATTGTTGAAAATGTATTGATAAAAAATACATAATGTGTGCTATATTAATAGTACTTATATATCTAGTGGTGTGATTTATTTTAACTCAGTCGTATGAACAATAGTTATAAATATTTACTCAGGAACATTTTTTAATAGAAAATTATCTAGCACTTTTTCTATTTTAATTTTAGGTTGTGGCTGATTATTTAGTTCTTCTTCAATAATCGACTGAATGCATTTATTATCTTTAATTTTTGGAATTGTTTGTACTTCTCTAATAACCGTTTTTCTTTTGGCCTAAAAATTAACAAAATGTTCAAAACATCTATTTAAAATTTAACGTATTATTATGATATAAAATATTTATATAAATACTAAAATACTTGTATATTTGACTCCATTATTAACATATCACTCATTTCAAATATTTCTTTTGATCGTGGTTTTAATTTGACATATTGATTTATTGTGGATTTTGAATTTGTATTCTCAAATTCTGCTTTAGCTTGAATTCTTCTTTTTGGAATTTTCCATTTATATTTTATCTGTACATTTATAATCAACTAGATTTTGTTACAACTTTTACACACCTACATATTAATTTTATTATAATAACATTTTGAATAGATTAATATTGTATTTATTATTTATGGTGTATAAATAAATATATTATATTATATTATCCTATATTATATTAATATGTAGAAGTAATATGTTAGGTATTTTACCATCTTTCACTTGCAGAAATAAAACGTACCTAGGTACATAAATATAATGGATTAACCGAAGAATCCAACTAATATGGTAAACTAGTTACAACATACTTTTTCACGCGTTGAAACTGGTTTTATATCTTCAATATCTTTTTCACTACCTTTTGGATCCCAAGAACCTGTTAGACGATACATGGACCTCTCAACCTGTTGTTCGAGTTCTTTTTGAACTCGTATTTGTGCTTCTTCAATGTATTGTTTAGCTTTATCTGTAGTGCATAATAAGAATTCTTCATCTGTACTACTAGAGGATTTATACCCAATTAAAACATCATCATTTGTAATGGCCTGATGAAATAAATAAATTATATTATCGAGTAAAAATGTATTATTCCTGTTTAGTGAAAATAGGAAAAACATCATATTTAATTTTTACTTCAATTTGTGTTCGAAATTCCCAAAAACACGAATTCATTTTTTGTAACTGTAAATTGTCAATAATTTTTTTGCGGGATACTTTTTTCCACGGGTTGTTTATAAAAACGTGTGTTCCTATGACACATTGAAAATGCTCATGTAAATATTTCGGTATGAATACAGTTTTTACATTTTTCTCGAGAAATTCTTCTATTGGATCTAAAAGATTAAAATTGTACACAATTGTTTAGTAATACAATCATTTTAAATTTATCAGTTAAAATAAAAAAAAAATATTAAAATAAGCAAAACCTTTTTTCAAATCAATTGCATGTTCAGTTACATCCACTCTGAGCATAATTTCCTAAAAAAAACACTCATTTTTGTAAAAATGTATAGTTCGTTTGCATATAAATTCACAAATAATAGAAACTTTTTTGTAACTTTTTAATACAGAATGTACCTAATTATGGTTTATATACACTATTACGGATTACTTAAAATTTTAAATTAAAAAATAAGAAGATTAAATATACTTGTATAATATATTCCTTCAATAAGACTTAGGATATTTTGTCAAACTATATTATAATGCAGGGGTCTCCAAACTACAGCCCGCGGGCCGCATCCGGCCCATGAACAAATTTTCACCGGCCCGTCAAATGACGGCAAATAATCTAAAAATATGTATGTAACTTTGCTCAAAAAATAATTTCTGAACTTAAAATTCAATTACAACATCGTTCTTCTCACCTTGACGTCAAATCTGAAGAAATCAGTATTTTTTCAGAATTCGTTTAGTTGTGATATTGAGAAGTTGCCCAGCACCCCTACAAATGGAAACGATTGATTTGCAATATAATGATGCATTAAGAATCAAATATAGCGAAGAGACTTTGGTTGATTTTTATAAATTTCTCCCAGATATTCAATATCCAAATTTAAAATAATTTACAATTAAATATATATCTATATTTGCTACTACTTATTTGTGCGGACAAACTTTTTCTAAATTGAAATACGTTAAATCGAAATATAGATCAGCCATGTTTGACAAACATTTGGAATCAATTTTGAAAATTGGAACAAGTAACCCAGAACCTGAATTTGATAAAATATTGGCAAAAAAACAGCAATTTCACGCTTCTCATTAATAAAAATATATTATTGAAATTAAGTATATTTAAGTAGGCATATTGTAAGAATTATTTTTTAAATATTTAAAATTATATATATTTCTACAAAATTAAAAATTATATGTGTTCATACATTTTGGCCCGTTAAGAGCTTTTTTTATTTTATGTGACCCTTGAATAAAAATGTTTGGAGACCCCTGTTATAATGTCATTGACTGCCAAATTAATAATATTGTGAGATCATAATGTATAAAATCCTTAAACACACTCTATTTATCTATTTAATTTTACTTATAAGCAAACTATTTTCAAAAAAGTTTCTATTCTACTTAATTTTGTGCGTAATCATGAAATCTGTATAAAAATATAATTTGTGCGTATAACGAGAATTTACCATAGTTTCGTTTTCCATTGAATTATCATCATTAATATTTAGTGACGAATTTTCTGACTTTTGAGAAGACATTTTGACTTAAAATATATTAAATATTATATCCGTCGTGGCAACAACGGTTATAAAGTATAGATATAACAATATTGATACAAAGTGTCTTATGCAACTCGCTATTAGTTAAACTTTTGTGTAGCTTTAAAAATTATATATCAAAAACAATAATACAAACATAATTAATATATCACGAGCAAAGTTACCATAGTTACAGTTTTGAGGAATATAGCCAAAATTCTTGTAGTAATATTCTTGTTTTGAAAACAAACAAGTTCGCGTTGTGGTTGAGAAAATTAATGGTATTTTCTTAATTAAGCAACAATATTTTAACCAGATACCCAATACCGGAAACGATAAATTAAATATACAATATAAATGTCTGGCGATATATTAACATTACATATAATGTCGCCAAGGGGAATATTTATCATTTACATTTTTATATATACCATACCATTATATTAAATAATATTCAATGTGAACTTATTAATGTGAAAGATGTTAATACATTGTAAACAAATAGTACTATTTTATGAGCACATTGATTTTTCTACTACTACAATTTTTTTTTTATTTTAAATAAAGTCTGTATCATTTTTTTAAGGATCTATAGACCTTACGATCATCGTGACCTAATGTAACGTTTAAATTAATATCTAATTATTTTTTTCAGTGAAACATGCATTCAGGTCGGTTTAAAATTTCCTTTCTCAGTTTGGGTATAGATACTATAATATTTGTAATAACCGAAATGCCTGGCTGTGAAAAGATTATGGTATATTAGTTTCTATGGTACTTAACTTCTTGAAAATAACATATATTTTTATACAATTAAAATTGTTCATATATATTCAAAACAATGAGCAATATATTAAGAGAATGGCTTATACACCAATTAGGTGTGGAAGTTAATTCTTTACATCCTAATAGTTTAAGTTCTAAGTTTCAAAATGGAATGCTAATTGGAAAAATACTTCAAAACTATGGCATAATGAGTTCAAAAGATTTTTCTTTAATGGTGGATCAAGAAGACGAAGTAATAAAAAAATCAAATTTTCAGCATCTTAAAATGTGTTTGAACATGTTACATATACCATTAGACAATGATACTGTTACTGGAATAATGTGTGGAGAAAGTTCTGTCGTTTTTGCATTTTTGTATAAATTGTGTTTTTTCCTCGAATGTCCAAACAATTTAAATATAATTGGACACGCCAAGAAGTTATATAAATCGCTCGGCAGTTATGATTTCTTGCATAGCTTATTTACACCTGGAAATGTTAATTTTTCATACAAGAAACAACAATTAAATCAGAAACGTATCGATAAAAAATCTAATGAAAATCTTTGTACACTCTATGAGAATAATAAGATAGCTTATTTTGAGAGTAGTTTATCAAGAATAAAAAATAGATGGACTGCTAGAGGACACCAGTCTTGTAATAGGTAATAAATAAATTGCTATATTTAAATAATTTTTCAGCTTAACTAAATATAGTTAATTATTAATTCATAAATATATGTTATATTAGTTGAGCTCAAGAGTAAATTATTCTTATATTTTAGATTCTGAGTGGAGTGAGGACTGTATTGATTTTATAATGATGTATGTTTTTTTTCTCTTTTTGTGTCAGTCATCAAGCTTTAGGGTAGTATAAGTGCTCCGATTTAATTCATCAGCATCTTTTCCGGTAAGAGAGTGAATCTAATTGGTACTTTGAGGGGTCAAAAGTAAAAAATGGCCAATAGTTTTCAAACGTGTAGAGAAAAACAACAAAAAATAAGGGAAAAACGGAAATTTTTACGTGAAGCAAATTTTTGACAAAATTGATTTTGTTTTTTGTTGTAACATCAAAAATAATAACAGTAGGTTTATAAAAATGTCACAAAATGTTTATATAGGCAATTTCTATACACAATAAATTTTCAAGATATTTTGATTTATATTGAGCTATTTATAGGCATAATCAATTTTTGAGTTTTTTTAATTTTTTTTATTATTATTGTTAATAAAATTGTTTTTAATCTGTTAAAATCTTGAAAATTTAATACAAGGTATTTCATAACTTGTTATAAGTGAAAATTAAAAAAAAAAGTTGAGCGTAAGTCTCTTATAGTTTTTTATAAGCATCTAAAGTTAAATTTTTGACAAAATACATAAAAATCACGAAAATTTGCAATTTTTTTATTAGGAAATTCATAAAAAATTTTCTTTTTAAATCTATTAAATTAATTTTATTTCTATTTAAGACTTGAAAATTCAACACAAAATTTTCTAAAAGTTTTTACCTTTTTCAAAAGAAAAATTTTACCGAAAAGTTAAACAAATTTTTTATGAACGTTTGGAATTAGAAATTAAATATTCACCCGTAAACTATCGATTTCTCAGGGAACAATTTTCTTATTTTGATGTAACTCAAAAAGGAATAACCCTAGACATTTAAATTTTTACTAAATGTTAAGATTATGATTTTCTATACACCAAAAAATTTTGAATGTATTTTGACAACTTTTGAACAAATTGTAGGCCTAAGAAGTTTTCGATTTTTTAAAAATTTTTTTCTTAAAATATCGATAAAAAAATGTTCATTGGTTTAAAATGCTTAAAAAATTAATATAAGATTTCTCATAAGTTTTAATAGTAACAGATCAAAAATATTAAAAATACATAAACACAATTTTTTTTATAAGCATTTAAACTTTAAATTTTGACCAAAATTCATCATCAAACATTTGCAAATTGATTTGTAGTTAAATAATTATAAAATGTTCAGTTTTTATAACTAAGGATTGAAAATTTAAAACAATGTTTTTCGTAAGTATTTAATAGTGTAACCAAAAAGTTATGAAAATAAATGTACATGATTGATTTTTATAGACATTTTAAGTCCAAATTCGAATAAAATTAGATATTTCAATAAAGGATAACAATGTTAGTTATTTTGTTGTATTTTAAAAATTTTTTTGCGTGGGTGATTGAAACTTTTAAAGTATATTATTATATTTTTTAGACTCAATTAAATTTTCAAATGGAATGTTTTCTGCAAAACTTAATTAGACCTACTGTATTATAAATAGTAAAATGAATTATTTTAATAGCAATAATATCTTAAAATACACTTAGTTATGTAGGCTGATAGACTGTCTTCAGTCAGAATCGTTTTTCATATACAATAATTTGTATCATTGAATACAAATTTAACACATCCATGAAAGTGACCCACCGCTGCTTACTGTACGACAGAGCTGTACTCACTTCCCCACCTTTTTTTAAACATTATTATTGTTTATTTAATATTATGTTAATATATTTTCAAAGATCTTTTCCAAAACCACATTTAGTAGAATTGTATCTTAAATGGAAGTTTACATTTGAACGCAAGTGTAAGATGCCTTATAGCAGTTTTATTTAGGTAACTAAATACAAAATGCCATAGATAGAATGAGCTGAACGCATTCGGTTTATTAGTTGTATTCATGGGCCTTATACTAATTGACCAGCCTTGCGAATAGAGTATCTAGGTGGAGCACTTAGCTTTAGAAGTGGCCGGTCTACCATACAGAAGCAAAGTAGTCTATAATTTCATTAGTGATATCACCATGAATATCATGTATAATAAACAATGATATTGAGATTATCGATAATTCATTATTATAGTACCCATTTTTAGTATATACACAGAAGACAGAACAATAGTATAGTAAAGTACATGTTAACGTCATATTATCTTTGTTAAGTATGATTAAATTTACGAAAATGAAAACTATAAAATATTAATTTTGTCATCATACATTATTGATAAATGATAGTACATAAGTCACACAAGAGTAGCGCTCACTATTACTGACCACTCTGAGTTTACAAAAGACTGGTCTATTAGTATAAGGTCTATCATATATAAAATAAAATATAATCTAAACTTTTGTCTCCAATTAATTTAATAAAAATACTTATGTCGAAAATTTTAAATAATATAAATGTTTTTGTAATTTTATACGATTATGTACTTTATTGTTTTTGATGATTATTTTTTATTTGAAATGTTGGGAGAAGATATTTATTTGACATTAAAACACGGAAAGAACACGTTAAAGTATATGAAATATGGAGAAAAGAGACCATTAATAAAAAACTGAAAAAAAATTTGGAAAAAAATGTTTTTCATAACCAAGACGTTTTAAGGAATAAGTCTATATTAAATAGGCTTAATTGTATGTCTAATTGCGAAGAACAATTGTTAAATAAAGTCAATGATTCAAGAATAGTTACAAAAAAACGTAAAACATTTTTCGTTAAAAATAATGTGGAGTTAATTAAGAATAATATAGTTCACAAAAAACATGACATTAGTGAAGAAAACAAATTAAACATGAAAAAAAAGGTTTGCTGAGGTATTCTTTTTTTTTGTATTATTTTATATTAAATTTGGTTTTATTATAGCTCATAGAAAGAAATAATGATTTAGAGAACAAAGAGAAGACGATAATAATGAAAAGTGTAGTTCGAGATTTGATTGATCTTAGTATTAGAAGTGCTGCTTACAATAAAACATATGGTGATAATATTCCTAAACATATATGGAATAATTGGATGAACATGTTTATCAAAAGAAGACCACTGTTAAACACGCTAGATGATTCACTTGGGCTTTTACTAGACAACAATTATGTGACTGAGAACAAGCCTTATTCCGACGAAGAATTAAAAACCCAGTCTATACTTAATCATATAGATATTATGGAATATTTGGAAAGAAAAAACGATTGGTCTGAGAAACAACTAGGTTTGAAATCTGACTCTCATACACTAACAGTTTGTCGAACTCTTGGGTTCTTGATCTACGATGTTTTTACTTTATATTATGCCCTACCACCGTCATTGATTTCCATGGACGATTTTTTACTTGGGCCGGTCTTTGGAGTTTTAAGTTGTAAAATCAAGAATTCGTTAAAACAAGAAATTTGTAATGCACTTATTAAACGGCATATACTACCTGTGTTACCGATAGCAGCTTTGCAATATTGTTCCAGAGCTTATTGTCAGCTAACAGACAATGATGAATTAATAGAAACATTAGAAGATCCAGAAGATTCAGACAAACCAGACGATCCTGAGGGTTCAGACGATAATAACAAAAACTATTCCGATAGTAATTATTTTTCAATTTTAAATTAATCTTAACTAAACAATAGTCAGGTCACCTTTTGGGGCAGTAAAAATGCTTCGATTTTTTCATCAGCATATTTTCTGGTAAGAAAATAAATCTAGTTAGTACTTTAAGGGATTAAAAGTAAAAAATTCTCAGTAGTTTTCAAAAGCGTAGGGAAAAACTAAAACAAAAAATTAAGGAAAAATAAAGATTTTTTCCTAAAACCAGTTTTTGACAAAATCGTAACTCTGGGTAAAAATTACCACGGATGCATGAAATTTTCACCGAAATGTATATAACAGCTTTTTCTGTACATAATAAAATATTTTGACTTTTTTAATTTCGACTTTTGTTAGTTTTTTTTTTATTATAGTCGATCAAAAATTATTTGGTTGGTAAAAAAACTTGAAATTTTGATACAAAGTTCCTTATAAATGTTGTTAGTAAAAATTAAAAAAAAAGTTATCTTAAATTCTCAATTTTCATTATAAGCGTCTAAAGTTAGAAATTTGATAAAATTGGTCAAAATCATAAAAATTTGGAAATTAATAAAAAAGTATAAAATTTTTAATTTTTATATCTAAGAATTATTAAATATAAAAAATTCCTAATAGTTTACTTTAATAGAAATAATATCGTAAGATATTTTTAATAATATAGGCTGATAGATCATTTTCGCCCACCTTTTTTTAGAATAGTAACGATTGCTGAGTGTCAAGATTAACTTGTAGGGTTTATGTTACATGATAACTAGATAAGTAAATCAATCTAGCATTAACACTACAATTGAAAAACGTCAAAAGAAAAATCGGATGGTTAAACTGCCACTATTAGCACCAGGATCGTAAATTGAGTTTAATATAAAAATAAATTATTGATTTTTGAAATAAATATTTTTTCATTATGACCTATTATATATTTTTTAAGTAGTACAATTGTAAATATTTGTATTTATGTATCGTATTAATTCAGATTTTCTATTTATTGTATTATGATATGCTTTGCTATGAATATTCCTACAAGGCACAGAATATATTTCCATATAAATATAATAATCGAATGATTTATAATTGCATTTAAATCCCAACCATTGTTAACTTCAATAGACATTGAAGTTTTAGTGCATGTTTGCGTCAAGCTGATGTCACTAGTAGACTTATTTTGGAAAACATACATTTTTGTTTGAGAGAATAAGACTAAGAAAAATACAATCCTGGGCACCAAAATAATAAAAAAAAATGTTTAGAATAAGTTAATTTATAAGTATAAATCTACTACAGTATATTTTTATTTCCTATGTAATAACCGGAAACAAAATGTATGTAAGCAATTTAATTTTATGTTAGTTCAACATTTTACTCAAATTATTTTTTGAAGTTTTATTTAAAATATTTTCATTTAAATTTAAAAATCTCATTGTTACTACCTATATTAAACAATTAAACTAATAATAGATTTAAATTAATCATGTTAGAGTTTTTAAATATATTTTTTGCATTTAGTACTCTATATTACTTTCTTAATTTATAAATATTTTTGAAGAGCAGTAAAAATATTTATTTATTATTAATGTATTTATCAACAAGTAAATTCAATTAAGGCTTTGAATGTTTTTATACTTTTCTATTTTTTAAAATTATTTTGCAATGTCTAATCAACTCATACACACATCCACATTTTTAAAATAATCCTAACATCTAAAATCTTTTGTCATATCCACTTTATAGGTTGAAAAGTTAGGTTGAAACATTACCTAAACTAACCTAACCTAACTTCATGTTCATCATAACTAACAAATGGTAATTATTTTTAAATGTATGCTAATCTAGGTACCTATGATTATGTTTTTCTTAAACTCACACAAAACTGTTTATCTGTAAGAAATTTACCGACTACAAGTGTTATCTCTTTGATGCAAACAATGTAGTAAACTTTAATAGATTTTGAATTTCAGAATGGATATGATTTCAAGGTAAATATTTCAATAATAAATTATGAATTGTATTATTTTTAAATAAAAATATCTGTTTTTTAGAAGACATTCATAGTAAAGCATGAAAAATGTATATAATAATACAAAATAATTCAAAAAATTTCAATTAATACAACATTGAAATAATACACTTAAATCTGTAATTTTACTACTTAAAATAAATGTAATAGGTCATGATAAAACAACCATGATAATACCAGTAGCAATTTAACAGTTTGGTGTTTCTCAAGATGTTTTTTAAATAGAGTTTGGTTTCTTTATTCTTTAGTCTTGATTTGTTATTGATACCTACATTTATGATAAATAATTACTATTTATGATAGTTGTTATATTTTGAAGACTTTTTGGCAAAATCATTTTAATTATTAACAATTTAATGAATAACTAATATATTTCATTATTTTTTTTTTAGAATTAATTTGTTTAGAAAGCATGCAATGATTTCGGGAAGGGGGAAATGGAAAATAAAAAATAGAACATACTCCTGTGGATGTGCCATTAAAAAATGTGTAGGCAATTTTCATTAGTTATTAGAATGTATGCAGGTATTGAAATTTATTCTGCAAATCACACACCAGTAGCCACATGTTCTAATGTTTTATTAATTATTTAAAAAAATCAAAATTATAAATATTTATTATATTTATCATAATAGTTATTATAATGATAACAATAATTTTGAACAGAACATTTCATTACTGGTAATACATTAGATCATGAGAATCTAACATTACTAAATGAAGCAGTAAAATCAAAACAAACACAAACAAGTTGGAAATTTGAAAAATATCAGGAATTAGTAGAATGTGGAAAAACTGCATTCCTTAATATTTACAGAGGCAAACCTTTACCAAAAAATTGCCTTATTGACTGTGTACTGTATTATATAAAAGTAAAACAAATGCCTGGAGGTTGTGTATTCATGGAATTTTCAAAAGAAAACATAATGACACTGGAAGAAAGGTTATCTAATAGAAATTCTCCACCTTTTGGGACACACAAGTTTATGAAAAACATAAATCCTACAATATTGGCTCCGTTTAAAGGGCCAGATTTAGTTGGTATAGGACGATATAAGACCTCATTTACTAGATATTTAAAAGTAAGATAATATCTCTATTATATACTTAAATAATAATAATATTGAAAATAATTTATATGCAATGTTTTAGATTGTATCTAGTGAATATAATTTGGATAAATATAGTGATTTACACGAGTATTATAAATCTCATAAAACATTAACGTTATTACAAATTAAAAATAAAAATGTAGATTTGGATAACTATAAGATTGAATTAATTTGTGATGTTTTAACTGGTCAAAACGTGAACTGGTCTGAAGAGAGTAATTGGGTAAATTGTATTCATGATATACACAAAGATCATAAAAATTATGAAGAGGCAAATCGTTCGAGTAAAATTAGTGTACAGCCAATAAACATAACAAAAAGTGTGTTTAAAAGAAAAAGATTGCGTGGGAAATCGGAATTTGAATATTTGGATTATATATCATCCAATAAGGTAAACATGATTTCAAATGAAAAACTTAACTCTAATGGTGATATAACTAAACCTGAAGAAGTTAAATCAAAATTATTCAATGTACAAATCAGTGCTGACACTGGAGCAGTATTAGTACAATTTTGGATATCAATGGAAAATAATTTTGTTCAGAACATGGAATGGTGTTTTTTTCATAGAAGAAAACTTATTTCTAATCAAATACCTTACATGTCTTTAATTAATAACTATATTAACAAAATACTAAAACAACAAAATAAAGAAAAAATAGAACTTGTTAAAGAATTACAATCTGATCTATTAAAAATACCTAATGATGCACTGATGATTCCTGATTTAACTAAACAATTGATTTCGACTGTGGCGGATACTAGAGTTATCTTAACACAATTGACAAATCAGAAAATAAAAGAGTGTAAACAATTTATAAGAAATGAAAACATTGATGGAAGGCTTGATAATATAATGAATTCATTGATAATAGTTTATAAGCATATGTTACAAACTGAGGTTTGTTAAATGTTTTTTATTTTTATAAAAATTTACTTAATACTGGATAAATTGCATTAGGTCGATCGGACAGTGAATACAATACTTTTCATTCATTCATACATGTCTAAGGTATATGATAAAAAATTAACTGCATCAGTAATTCCAAATCATATTGGAGTTTCATTATCAAAAGAGCAAGAATTTAAAGCAAAGGGAGTAGAACAAATGGCAAGTGTTGAATACTATTTTAAATGGTTTGATGCCACTATAATCATGGTTAATAATAAGCTCAGAGGTACACTAAAACTCACATATGAATGGTTAGAAGAAATGAAGAAAGTTCACAGTGCAAATCCATTAGAAAGCAATAGTGTGTATTTGAAAATATGGAAATTTTTGATAGATAAGGAGAATTTTAGATCAGCTGATCAATTAAAATTGATATTAACCAGATTTCATAAGGATATTAAGGTAATTTTCTTATAGTGTATTTTAAGTATTTTTCTTAGTTATTCATCTCTGCATTTCATTGCACAACCAAAAAATATTTTTAGATGTTTAAATTAAATGTGTATGTAATCTGACAATAGGAAATGAAAAATAATATCATACAATACCAATCAGATATAAATCAACGAATAGATGATTGTTTAGAAAAAGAGATTTTTGGAATTGATTGTATATGCAATTTATTTGAAGCTGCTATAAATGAGAAACATTATGTTCGTCATGAAATTATATTTTTCGACAATAAATTCTATTTGAATACAGACAATATTCTGCAGCCAAGTAACCCTCCACCCCATCCTTTTCCTTTATTAGAACCAGAAGATGAATGTGTTGTAACCATTCATAATCTAAAGAAAATTACAAATCAATTAGTGGCAATTTGCCCAAATAGACGTATTTCTTTAGTTGCACTTTCCAATTGGCTAAAAATCTACTTAATACATCATCCTGAAATTGAGTAAATTGTGTTTGAATAAATATTAATGAAATATTAATTTTAATAATAAGTGGTTAATAGGTGGTTCAATACAACTAATTTTGTATTGCGTACCATGTTTGGATTCAATGTTAATTTTATTGATTGGTCTGATTTTATAATAAATTGTTTGGAACTTCCTTATCCTAACATTGAAGATTTGTTATATCTCAAAAACCAATATTTGGAATTGGAGAAAAATAGACAAAAAAATCATAATCAAAATTATATAGAAGGTGGTATTTTAAATTGGCTATTATTACTTATAATTAATTTTATAATTTTTAGGTACCATAGATAAGGATGAATTTGATTCAGTTTTGCTATGGTATCAGAAAATGTTACCACCAAATCCTTCAATTTATTTTCGATTTATAAAAATTAAAGATTTATTATTTAAAATTTTTTCCATTGATGGGAAATTAGATTATATTGCAATGTTACTAGTTCTATGCAAGGACAATCACTCGATGATGGGATTAATAAAAGCCATCAGCTTAATAACCAATCAAAACATTATGATTGATGAATTTGATAATTCTAACCGTATGAATGAAAGGCATTATATTAATTTGCCTATTGAGACAACATACAAAATTTTAATGATTTGCCTCAAAAACTATAAGGTAATTATTTTTAAATTTTTCTTTTAAAACAAAATTGTTTTAAATATGTATAAAAACAGGATCCAAACAATAATGACATCGAAGATTTGGTAACTTCAATAATAAATGTGGATGGTGATATGATTCAACATAATGGTGATACATTTTCCATATTAAAATTACTTCAGAATGATGAACTTAAGTCTATATCTGAAATTGGATTTAGATTTAATTCAAGACCTTTGTCTAGTATTGTGAACAGTCTTAAATGATTATAGTGTTGACGCAATTATTATTTGTTATTAGTAAATAATACAATGAACAGTTTTTTTTAAGATAATACCTTTTTTAATAATACTATGTTATGATTTATTCAACAAATTATTTACTATAGTTTACACTTAATGTTTGTCATAAATATTTGTCTATTAATGTACATTTTCAAACAGTTGAGATTAGCTAAGCAAATTAAATTTTTAATTAGTATTAGAATTTACTATTTTTTAGTAATGGAAATTTAAAAAAACACACATTTCAATACAATAACTAGGTAATTTAAATTAAATTAAATTAATAATTAATAAAAATAGAATAAATTTTAGTTTTAGTTTTTAAATCCCTGTTATAATATAACAGAGTAATATTACTCATAACTGCAGCCTTCTATATAGGTTCCATATTGTAATAAATAATTTATTTATAAAGTAAACTGTATTTTAGTATTTTTATTTTGCCTACCATGAGATGTAATTAGATTTTTGATTTAATTGATAGTAGGTATCAAGTATATGACTTAAACTGCAAAAGTATATCGTTCAAATCTTGAAATTCAAGATTTGGTCGATTTATATATAATACAATTATTAGTGTTATCGATTTATGTAGGTATTTTGTTTATCTATCCCAGTTTGGCTTTTAATTAAATATTATAACCTAGCTGCTAACGAGGCTTAGTGTTGTACAAATAGAAAGTAAAATATAGTTTTGTACATTGAAAAAGCATTTATTAAAAATATTCCTGCACATCATGATACTTAAGACAACAATAACTCCTTATATACATAGTTAATACTTAACATTAAATAATTGGCCTCTCAGTTTTTTTTTTTTGATTTTGTACCATGTAACAAAAATATATAAAATAAAATAACTAAGGGACACATATTGTCGAGTTTAACTATGATAAAAACATTAATAAATGACACATTTTTCTAATGGGAACAAAAAAAATTGTAATAATAATAGTAGTAATAATAATAGTAATAATAATACAATAAGTCGCTCAGACAGCAAACATGAGCACGGTACACACTGTCAAATCGAGTGGATGACTGTGATATAATTTATATAAATATTTAATTATAGTAATAATAATAATTAAAATAATAATAGTAATAATAATAATATTAAAAATAATAATATACTGTTTAATAATACTCGTCTGTGACAAATCAACACTCGGGTGTCCCCTTAATTAACGAAAAAACATGTAATTTAAAATATATTTGTTTTTTGTCGATCAATATTAATAATAGCTTGAAGTCACACAATGTTAAGAATGAGTGTGAGAGTGTATATTGGTCGCTTGCATGTTTAAATTAACTTTTTTTGAAATGTTTCCGAAAAAAAAACAGATAAATTAAAAAATGTTTAAGAGAGTGTTGATGCTATTATTATATATTACAACTGTACATATGCAAAAGTCATAGTCGACTGTATCGGAAAACGATCTTTTCGCGTTTTCTATATAGGTTATATGTAGAATTATATTACTAAAACGTCTCAGGCAGACGTGTGCAGTCGTCCACAAAATATAAAAAACGTCACTCACAAACAAATTTTTGTACACAGAAATATACTTAATTTTATCAATAATATTCATAACATAATAATGTAAATTATATATTTATATTGTATATTGTAATATTATGTCGATATAAAGTGTATCTATCATATTAATATATACTTTACAATAATATTGGCGTAACAATTTATTAAAATATCATCAATATATTTATTAAATTATAAATGAAATTGATTTTTCTTCTTTAAAGAGATTTAAGGATTTTTTAAATTTATTATAATATTTAGTGATATTAGTTGGGGATTGACCAAACTAATTCGACAACTGGTTTCCGGTTGTCACGGAATCGAGTAGGTACCTAATCAAATCAGTGGTTAACGGTTTAGTTTTTCATCATCGGAAAACTTTCAAAACATTAATGATCCGAACTGAAAAAAATTGATTCCTGATAGATTTATAAAACGTTGATTAATATTTAGTATGAATTATTCGATGATTATTATTAATTTCAACAGATTATTCGGCCATAATATAGTTATTTCACAATCGCTTACCTTAATTAATATTATGGGTACAATAATTTATATAACTTAATATTATGTGTGTTTTGATCGTTTGAAATGTAGCTGCAATTAAAAAATATATATAATTGAAAAATTCAATCGATATTCAGCAAATGCAAAAATCCAAATCGTTAAAAATCAGTAACAAATGAAATCGGAAAATCCGTAATAATATGTAAATCACGAGACAAATGTATAATAATAAAATGAAACAGAAAAATAAAACTTAAATATTATATAGGTATTTACTGTTTATCTCGACGTGTCTTCACCTGCTCATAGGGAGCACAAATTCGCCGTTAAAACTAAAAACGACGAAATATCTATAATATTAAATGTAAACATATATCATATTAGTCACATAAAATATATTTTGAGCAAAAATCGAAACAGGAAGAACGCGGCAACGGAATCTCCCCGCGGGGCAGAGAAAAAATAAAAAAAAATAATGAAAATAAAAATAAACGCCCTCTGTGCGTTACAGTCCTGGGGAACGTCTTAACGTAGGTATATAATATTAACTATAATAGATTTGATTTGTTTCGATAATTACTATTCTTTTTTTTTAAAAAAATATTTTCCCATATAACGTAACATTTATAACAATTCGTATAGAAGTACATTGTGTGTGTGTGTCTGTCTATCTGTTATTATGTGTTAATTATTATTTACTACTGCAGTCATTTTCTCGAGTTCCTTCCGTTCGCATCGTCGCTGGATATACGGTATGACGAACAGCATCACACCACTGACGGCGATGTTCGATCCTGAAAGGTAGAAAGCCGGGTTATACGAGCCCGTCACGTCGAACAGCCATCCTGTACACAAACGAAAAAATCAAACATTAAATATTATATGCACGCGTAAACTCGTTTATAATATCGTTATTGATATGTTAAGAATACTTTTCAAATGTATTCAGAATACGTATTTAAGTACTTAAATGTTATTTGTATTCGAACACTGTCTTTCAAAAGTATTTGAATACAAATACATTTTAAAAGTACTCAAATACTTTAAAAGTACTTTTTTTTATATATTTTAATATTTGTACGTTTATCACAAATGTATATTTAAAATTATTAATAAATACACTTTTTAATTGGTTCAAGAATTTTAGATACCCTAAAATCAAGTTAAGCTAATGTGTCATTGAAGAAATCTTATTAATTCTTAGACGCATTATTAAACATTATAGAGAATAATTTTTAAAAAAAAGCAAGATACGAAACAAAATCATTTATTGTTGTAATACAGTGGTTAAAAGAAAAAACTATTTAGTATTCTGGATTAAAATGCAAAGAAAAAGTATTTAAAATACACTTGTGAAAAAGTATTTAAATACAAGTAATCGATTACTTAACAAGACTTTCAATGTGTGTTATTTCTAACGCAATATCATAATTATAATTATCATTATAACATAAAGCAAAAAATTCACGGCCATCAATATTTTTTTAGCGATTGATATTATTCATTGGATACCGATGTTCCAAGCTGTGGCTGGGTAATATCTGCGCATAAAAAATATTACTATAATCTGTTGCAAGCGTATCGACATATACCTACAGGTGTCTCCAGCGTTTGTTTCCACTCACTCATCGGATATATTTATTTCTCTGATCAATATTGTTATTGATATAACATTTTTTATTACGTGTATAAGCTTAAAAATCTGTGACAAACACGGTGACACACACCGTACAATATAATCGTGGTCATAGCTAATTCGTATTATATTTTGTTTATAATATTTTATAGTTATCTTAAATCTAGAGTTAAGCTTTCATCAAAAATCGTTTTAAAAGTTGTCTTGAAACATGGTTGATATCATTATTCTGCCAAGTATTATAAGCCTAAAAATACCTATTTTATATATTATTTTTCTAATTTAATTTTGTTCTATTCAGATCCAGATATACGCTATTTTTAATAATACCCTGTTCTAAAAAATTATGATACCATGAATACTATTTTATCACCACATATTATTTATCATAAAACACTAAATTTTTAATTTTGTGCCTACATATTTTAATTTTTAGAGGAATGAAATGTTTTAGGATCTAATAATAATAAATAATAATAAATAATTGTTTAATGAAGAAGTTATGATTGTATGAAAAACGTTAAATACTGTAACTTCTTTACTAGATTATATTTTATAAAATATCGTACGAAAAAATGTTTAAAAGCATCTTCAAACTTTCTTTTCAAATTTTGTAATAGTTGTTTATACTCTAAATTCCGATCTTTATTTAAGAGAATTTTGGTGTACCTATTGCCTGATAGGATGAATAAATGTAGTATAATACAGACAATTTCAAGTCATAAAATATTTAATAGAATCATTAGGTTTTCAGCATATACTTTTGTTGAGCTCTGTTGCAATGAATGTTAAATCAGTTTAGTAGTAATGTCTAAATTTACAATATTACAACATGTCCGAGAATCGAGATATATTAGGACACTGATGCGACAACTATAATATCGCCCGACGATAAACAATCTAAGATAATATATATATCACGCGTACCCGTCACAAGAACAAATGCCAAGACGGCGTCTTCTTAATGGATTTACATTAAAATTCTTGCGATGGGATTAACATTTTCCCGAAACGCATAATATATGGATAGATTTTAGGACGAAGATGCGTTTACTCAGGAGGTCCTACATACCATTATTAATTATTATATTATATTATCGATCTTCGTGTTTACATAATAATGTAAAATACAATGCGTGATGGATTAAATAAATAGATTACCGGCTATGGGTGGTCCAACGAGTGAGGCGATGCCCTGAAACATCAACAGGATTCCAAAAGCGTTTGTCAATTTATCTAAGCCCAGCAGGTCCACCAGGATCACCGACGTCAAACCCACGTACGCACCGATAGTGGATCCGAAAACAATAGTGTACAAGGAAAACGAGAGTATATTCGTGCAGTATGTGCTCAGCATCGTAGCTGCATCATGAAACAAAAAAAAAAAACATATTTTGTAACATATTAAAGACATATTATATTATAATAGCATAAGCATTTCGTTGTTACTAGCGGGTGTACCTAACAAGCGATGTGAATACCACAAACAAAGCTCGATACTTGGCACTAAAAACGTATAAACAAGCACGACAGTCGTATAAAACAATTAATACATTTTAATATAATTTTTAATAGCAAAAAATAACAAAGAATAAATTATAGTTTATAATTAATAGCTTAATATAATTATTATTTGGCAACGACTGTACGTTATATACAAATTAAAAAACAATTTTTTGATTTAAATAAGTAGGTACAATTAAAAAAAAAAATAATCATATAGGTAATTAACAGTTTACAAATGTCGCACTTTATACGGATCGCAGAATTAGTATATTTAAAAATATGGTTTTTAGCAAATACTTTATTAGAACTAATTAGAAACTAGGAAGATAAAACTTATTTTTGCAAAACCTCATATACTTAGATAATAATAATGATAATATTATATCATAATATATTAATTATTTTATTAATTTTATAGTTATAACTTATAAGTTTAATTGTAACAATAAAGTTAATATCAACGTATCGAAGAACGGTGTGAATATAATTACGTGGATGTAAATAGCTTAAATGTAATTTGAACGTTTCAATGTACAAATTATAGTTCGAAATTTTTAAATAATATTAATATTATTTCAAAAATAGTATACGTAATGACAAAAAGTTTCAAAAATAATATTCGTAGAATTTCAACAAAACAACTAAGACCGTCAGAAGAAAATTTGTTATTTTTCATTAATATCCAATTTCATCAAAATTTAAACTTCAAATGTCTATAAAAATAGAATATATATATAAATCAACTTATATTTTTTAATTTTTCCTGTTTATATTTAAAAGAACTTTGAATTTTTATTTTGACTCTCAAAATACAAATATTTTTATACAACGAATTTTCTACCAGAAACACCCTCTAAGTAGAATATTGAAGCATTTTTATTTCTCCAAAAGTCGATGACTCACTGACGAGTGATAAATTGACCAAAAAATTTAAACACCATTGTAAAACGAATTACTCCAAATCTAAAAGTGTTATAGGTAGATTTGAATTCGTAAAAAATATTTTTATTTATCCATGAAACTGGTTGTCATATACTGTTTTTAAAAAAGTTACAAAATAATTTATGAAAAATTAATTCAAAAAATCGAAAAAATATTTTTACTAAATCAAACCAAACATTATATTTAAATATTAAACTGTTCAATATAAGTTAACATAATACCTATTACGAATTTAATAGGTGTTAAAATAATTCCCTATTTATACGTATAATTAGTTTTATATTACCTACTTAGTGATAACTATTTAAACAAATTAAAATGTTGAAAAAAACTATATGTTTAACGCTGCTTAAGCTTCAGCAGTTCGAACAGTTTTTGGCTACAACTCGACAAATGATTTGCTCAATTTTGCTGTGACCAATAGTAACTGAATAAGATAAACAACAGATTTCACGCTGACGTCGTCTTATTCTGAACACGCGCGTGTATAATAGTTAATAATATTCTATGTTCATTGTCAAGACATTGAATATCACATTAACACAACGCCGCCGCGACGGTCATTGTTTGGAGAAGTTAAATTATAACGTTGTGCCAATAAGACATGTCCATAAAAACACGATCTCATTTTCATACATTCATTCTGCAAATGCACATTGCACCCTGAAATCCGAACTACGACGGTTGTATTTGTCTGGTGAAAAAATGTTTATAAAAAAATTTAAGCTTACATATACCACAAACTGTCAAACACAGATTATACACCATGAGCCTGTTTATCCACGGTTTGTCCGATATAAATCCGAGTATGATCCTTCCCAATGTGTTGGCGATGCCCAACAACGCCAACAGGTAACTTGATTGATTCGATGGTATGCCCATCAAGCTGGCTTGGGGCTGGAACATGCAATAATATTAGCACGACATAATAATAATAATAATAATAATAATAATAGTTGGAAAAAACAATAATATAGCTCGTATTTTTGACAGTGGATGATAATAATTAAAGGCTCGGGAACACAGAACGCGGTCTGTCGCGGCAGTCAGCGATAATTTCCTGCAGCGGTAAGGCGGTAAAGTTATATTACGTAATATCGCATTATCCCCGTCACACAAAAGGTGGTCTGTCGCGGCGGGACAGTTCAGATCGCGACGACAGGCGACAAAGTCGTACAAAATTACAGATTACCGCGCGGGCAACTTGCGATCCGTTTTTAATTACCTATATATAAAATTTATATTATGGACGAAACTGAGATGCTGATCGAAGAAGTCAGAAAATATGTGTTCTTATTCGATACATCTAAATAAAAAATATAAATAAAAAAAATAAATATATAAATATAAATATCGTTGATTTGTAACTATATGACTACAACCACAGGTGGATATCGTGACTGGCAAATATCATGTTTTTAGACTAGACCGTTTATAAAACAAACGCATGGTGTGAGGCGTCACCAGATCGCTGACCGTCGCAACAATCCGCGACAGACCGCGTTCTGTGTGCCCGAGCCTTAATAAGTAGTAAAACGAAACTATGTTATCGTGCATAAACTAAATATATGGTATAAATCTTCTTTACTAGACACCTATTTTTTTTTTTTGAAATTTTAGTTTCTAAACGGAGCAATGAATGTATTAATTTTACAATGATGTGTTTTTTTTGTGTCTGACAACACTTTTTGGGGGAATAAAAATGTTTTAATTTTCTTCAATAGTATATTTTTTTAGTAGGAAAATGAATCTAGTTGGTACATTAAGGGAGTCAAAAGTAAAAAATCTTAATAATTTTTAAATGCGACGTTAAAACAAACAAAAAAAAATTAATGAAAAACGGAATTTTTAAGTAAAGCAAATTTTTGACAAAATTGATTTAGTTTTTATGTGAAACATAAAAAATAATGACTGTAGATACATGAAATGTTCACCAAATGTTTAAATTAGCATTTTCTATACACCAAAAATGTTTAATATGTTTTTATTTTTTTTGAGATATTTATAAGCATAAGAAATTTTCAGATTATTTATTTTTTTATTGTTGATAAAAAATTTTTTGCTCAGTCAAAAACTTGAAAATTTAATACAAGGTTCATCATTACTTGTTTGTGAAATAAAAAAAAAAAATTCGTAATTCTACAATAGTTTTTAACAAACGTCTAAAATTAGGATTTCGACAAAATATGTAAAAATCACAAAAATTTGGAGTTTTAAACCTAAGGTTTGAAAATTTAACACAAGATTTTCCATAAGTTTTTCTACTATTCACAAAAAAAAAATAAAGTTTACCCGAAATTCAAACTAATTTTTTTATGAGTGTTTGAAATGAGACATTAGATATTCACCCGCAAAACTACCGATTTCTCAGGGGACGATTTTCTTATTTTGGTGTAATTCAAAATTTAATACCGCAGACAATTGGAATTATCACCGAATATTGAAATCAATTTCTATGTACCATTAAATATTAAAAATATTTTAATACTTTTTGAGTTAATTGTAAGCATAAAACATTTTTTGATTTTTGAAATATTTTTTCTATAAATATTGATAAAAAAATATTTGATAGGTCAAATGCTAGAAAATTTAACACAAGGTTCCTTATAAGTTGTTATAATAGCAGTTCAAAAATATTAAAAATACACAGGCACACTTTTTTTGTAAGTATTTATAGTTCAAAATTTGACCAAAATTTATCAAAATATCGTAAATTTGTAAATTGTTTTGTAGTTAAAAATTTAATTACAAGGTTTCACGTAAATAGAAATTTGATATTTAAATGAAAAGTAACAAAGTTAGTTATTTTGTTGTAATTTAAAAATATTTTTCGTGGGTGCTTGAAATTTTTATTGTATATTATTATATTTTATACAATCAATAACATTTTCAAATGCATTGTTTTCTACAAAAATTAATTTAACCTATTGTATTAATAATAGAAAATTGAAATACTTTAATAGTAATAATATCATGAAATATACTTAGTTATGTATACTGACAGACCATCTTCGCTCAGAATCGTTTTTCATATACAATGATTTTAGATCATTGAATTTAAATTTAACACATCAATGAAAATAACCTACTCGACATCTACTACACAGCAGAGTAATACTTACTTTCCTATCTTTTTTTTTACCATAAATACTTGTTTAAATATGCTGAATTTAAAAATTTTTGAAAACATTCGTGTACATTTATTGTTAAGAGTTACGGCAAATTAATGTTGTAGGTTAACTATAAGTTAGGTCACTCATTAGGTCAGGGGTGAACTGGAAAGGACCCAGCTCACTATTCCAAGTTCATTGGCGGCTTATACATGTGAGTAATTAGGGGGCTAAGCCACCTCTCAATTTCTTTTACTCTTATTGCGCTCATGATGGGCCTTAATATAATATGTACAATATGTACCTAAATATAAGTTTTGTGGTCCAAATTTTGTTTTAAATTTAATATATTATATTAAATTAATAATAAAATTAAAAACGATCACGTTGGCTAACTAAAAGTAATCATAATATATTAATTTGTTACTATTTCAGCAGTGCCGTCATGGTATACAAATTTTAATGTTCACCACACACAATTATGAAGATATAACAATAATAAAAATACTATAGTAAATTTGTGTATCGCTAAAATGGTTAAAATGATACATGATAAAAAAGTGCAATAAAAATGTTGATTACTCTCTCCTTTACAATTGTTGTTCGAAATTTATTTTTATACGTCCAATATAAACCGAGATATTCATACAAAGATTATTTGTAATTAGTAAAAAAAAATCATATTTCTTTAAGAGTTTGCACGTTTTAAGTTTTATAGCGCAAAAACTATATATTTTACATGATAATACCATAATATCTTTTTTCTAGATCTCTTCTATAATTTTTGTTTGAAACTTTTTATCGTACGACAAACAAATAGCGAGATATTTACAAAAAAGTAGTATTTGAAATCTTTGACTTCGAATAACCTTTTATGCGTATATGATATCGATGGGAACTTTTCACACGTTGTTTATACCATGTTGTTTAGCGTAGTAGTGGCGTCGAACCTACTCCTCAAGAGAAGCGGTTGCCTCCCTATTAGTAGGTGGGTTGGTTGTGTTGGTGGTTGATCAGGATAGTCTGCAGGTGATATTTCATATTGTTTAATTATAAGTGAGTAATGTATTGTTGGATTTACTCACGACGATTTCGTGTTGATATATCAAGATGAAGTTATCAAATGTTATTTTTTTATCCCATACATCTTCGGATAGACAAGGTATCTCGGCCCATAGAGTTTTTGGATTTTCAACGTTTGACTACTACAGCTACAACTATGGTGCGATTTAATAATTCGATTCAATTTTATTTTCTACTAATATTTATACTAATTTTTTTATCGCCATATAAAAATAAAATTAGGATCAAACACTCATTATCGGTCTATATTTGAATAGCCCACCGAGATTTTTTCGGTAGTTCGTCTGTCCAATCCGGGCCTAATCATATGGTTCATGAATCATAATATGCATCACATGCATAGTTATATATAGTTAATTTAAAACACCAACCACCAGTTTTAACATCTTTTATTTTCAAATACCACACAAAATATTCTGCAAAATACGAGTATACAAGATACGTTTATAGAGAAAATGTAAATAAATTCAATGTTTTCGGAATGAGTAATAGAAAAAAAAAATCAGCTAGATAGCAATAAGTTATAACAAAAATGTCATGTAGGAACGAGAAAATAATAAACGTTAATTATTATCAGGAAAAATAATTTTAAAAAAGATTTTATATTTGATTATTTTATAATTTATCAATTAATTTTACAAATTTTTGACTACAAATTCATTTGTAAATTTTCGTGAATTTTATTATTTTTATAAAAATTGGAAATTCAAATGCTTATAAATAAAAAACCATGCTTGTGTATCTTTAGTATTATTAAAATCTACCATCACAACTTACGAGGAACCTTATACTATTTATTACATTTTTACATTCTTGAAATTTATGACTATTCGACATATTGCAAGGAGTGTGGAGGTGAGGTCGCACCCATTTTTTCATATTTATAAAACTCTAGGTGGGTATCCATGCTAGTATGTAGTTGCCCCTCCAATTAAATTTTAGTTTGGCATCACTGCAGCATAGTAAAGGCGTTTACCAAAATTTAGCTTTATGCTAATTTTCCCGAGCCTATTTTTTATTTAATTTGATTGGGCTATTGGCCAATGGCGATGGCAGCACGGGCTCAATTTGGATTTTTGGATTTATTAATAGAAGCATGGCATAAAATCTCCGAAAAGTTGATGTCGTTTCCAGTAATAAAATATTTTTAATTATTTTGATATCCATATTAATAATTATATATTTACTAGCCGTTCCGCCCCGTGTTGTCTGAGCCAAATATTAAGTTGAGATTAACCTCAAGTGATTTATATGCATTTAAACTATCTAGGTAGGCAATCCACTGCATTAGATCACGGACAATATGCGAGCAGTAAATTATAAGGTAGGCAATCCACCACAGGTGGATTGCGGACCCCATGAAGTGCGTTAGTGAGTGAAATTAGAATGAGGTATAAAAAACATTGCGACGGTTGCCCGTGCCGAAGATTTGTTTTTTTCAATAAATTTATTTACAAAAATATGTATATGATAATGTATTCTTACTAATTATAATAGTTATAAATGTGTAACCATTGACAACCTTATAAATAAACAGAGATTGGTGGTATAGCAACCATTTATAAACAAATATTTCCATCGTAAAATCCCCATTTGAGCACCTCCCGGGATTGGGTTTTTCCAAAATTTTCTTTCGTAAAAACTATCTCCTGAAAATCACGAACAATTGAAAAAAAAAATTGAGCGAAATCGGCCCAGCCGTTCTCAATTGATAAATTGTTATACATTTTTGGCCGAAACCGCGTGCGCGAAACATCGTACTAACCTAAGAGGCCATAACTCCGGAACCACATATCGCACAGCGTACAAACTTCACAGAAACCATCTACATATCAATCTTAATATACCCTGAAATTTTTATCGAAATCGGTTTGGTGGATCTTGAGCTATAAAATTTATTCAAAATGTACACTTATATATATATATATATATATATATATATATATGTACTGCTTATGTGCTGTTTATGGTAGTTTGTAACGGACAGCTTCTGCTTTATATAACATGATACGAAAAAAAGTATAAATACCAAATTATATAGAAATATAGATATCTTTGCTAGTAGCCCAAAACTTAAAAACTATAGTACCGGCCCACTGTGCTATAGAATAGAGGCACACCGGGCCAATCCGCGTTAGATTATCCATTATGTTAGCTTAGGACCCAGTCACCCAATGTTTCCCCTAGACCCTGGAAGGATTTCTCCTCTTCGGGTTAACTATTTCTACCCTCAAAGGGGTCTAGGAGTCGAGCCGGTAGGTGTGGAAAGCTACTACTACTTATTGCTATTTTAACACATCAGTATAAATAGGTATAATTTTAGCTTGAAAAATCCAAAAAAGTGCAAAATTGAAAATGTATTTACTTGTGATAACTTATGGTTTACGCTAATTGTTGTATATGTAAGTTGTATACTGTAATATAGACATTAAAATTGCAATAACTTTAAACTATAAAATTCATTATTTTTTACTTTGACGCAAATTTTTTTCAAACACTTTTAAAATAAGCACTGAAAAGCACGTATTTTTTGGGGAGTGTGGAAAGGATGTCTGGAAAAATAGATTTGTTCCCAAATTTCGCAAATTATGCCAGTATATTATGACAGGCACGACCTGTAGTCACGCCTATGATATGTGACGAACCCAATACTTAACAGTTCATTTCATAAATAGAGAATAAAAAAGTAGTTTTTTCAATTTAATTGCAATTTTAATTCTAAGGTTTTATGTTATTTATTAAATATATTTATAAAGATAGGTATTTACAAAATACAAATCAATAATAAATGGACTTAATTCTGCAGTTATTAAATAAGTAAATGTAAGCCACATATAATATTTATGTTGATTATAATCTATATATAAATATTGTATATAAACAAGTGTTCCGAGTGACTGATTCATAATCAACGGAAATCTGAACCTATTAAAGCTATCGATTTGAAATTATTTTAATGATAGATTAATATTATAATTTTGCCGTGCACTAAGAAGGGATTTTACAAAATTCGCATTATAAAGAGGTACTCCTCACACTAGGATTTTGAGATTTACGATGGAAATTGAAAATTATTTTTGTTTATTAATGGTTGCCATTGTTTACAAACTTACAGATTATATAGTAATAATAGAAATAAATTGTAAAGATTAGTATTTTATTTTGTTCATAAAATATGATTACTAGGGTTAGGATTTATATGTATTTGCATATTTTTTTTTTGCGACTTCTGATTACTGATTTTGTTTGAAATGTCCACGAATTACGTCATGATGAAGCAAATGGTGGATATTTTATTTTGCATATTTTTGCATATTTGGAATAAAATACATATTATTGCATATTTCAACAATAAACATCTAAAATGCATGTTTTATGATATATTTTAGCCGATAAAAGAAGAAAATAGAACATTATAAATCCAAAAAAAAAAAAAATACACAAATATTTATTTAGGTATGGTAGGTATGTAAAATGTAAAAATGGAAGTAATCTGGATGAAGATTTCAATTACAATCCATGGGAAAATCGAAAACGCAAAAATTATGCCATGTGATATTGAACATAGTTTTAGCAAGTATAAAAACATACTAAAATCTAAAATCTAAAAAAGGTCTTTTATTTTTGAAAATTTTAAACACTACATAATTTTTTCCTGTAAACTTTTAAATAACATTAATAGTTAATAGTAATATTTTTAATATTTTAGAATTTAAAAATTTAGTTTTTGTATTTTGTGTCATATTTTTTTACATTTCTTTGTTGCATGATTTTGCATGTACTTTAATAAATCAATACATATTTTACGATTTTTAATTGCATATATATCCTAGCCCTAATTACTATTGGTTAATCGGGCAGATGTGGTAAACATATGCATCAAATTGTTGCGTTTACGGACTAAAAATAATAAATTATATCTCAAATTATATTATATGACAGTTGGATATACATTGTCATTTTTTAAGGACAAAGTAAGATTGACATTGATTAAAGTTATTACGTCTATATATATATATATAAATGTTTGTCTACATATCTTTATGCACTCCCATATTATTTATCCGATGTCATGAAACTTTTGGAAGTTGTTGAGTACACTCCCGTAAAGGTTTCTGACATATAATATCCTATCCTACATACATATTATATGCTAAAAAATCTGTGAAAACCGAAAGTGCTATTTTTAATGGGATATTATGTATAATATATGTTTATTTATAGGGTTGTCAATAGACAATGGTTACATATTTTATAACTATTATAATTAGTTGGAATATGGCGCATACATATTTTTACAAATAAATTTATAAAAAAAACAAATCTTTGGCATCACCGTTGTGATATTTTTCATGTGCCTCATATTCTGATTTCACTTACTTACGCAATTCACAGGGTCCTTAATCCACCAAAGGTGGATTGTCTACCTGATAATATACTGCTCTCATATTTTTCGAGATCCAACGCAGTGGGATTTCCTACCTAGCTAGCTTAGTCGCATGTAAATCACTTGAGGTTATATTTAACTTAAACTTTGGCTCGGGTAGTGCCGGGTGGGACAGCCAAAATAATACATTATAATATTTTATTATATAATCAATATTAAATTTTTCGAATAAACGAAAAATTGAATGTTCAAACTATGGCGACTCAAATGATTTATAGAAATGCCTACCTGCTATAAAAACACTATAGTGTATACAAATATTTACCACCAAATATAGGTATTCTAGTAATCTGTACATACTCACCACTAAGTATAAGTATGGTATATTGAAGCCAATACTCGTCAAGAAGTTGGATACTGTGTATAGTATAAAGATGGGATCCTTAAGTAATGAGAAATCCAACATTTGCTTTATTGTGTTCTTGGCGTCGGCGGAACAACAGATACCGTCCGAAAACTGGTTGCTTTCTATGATTGTGTTGGTCATTTCGGTGGTATAAGCACCGGCGTTGGTCGACTGCGATATGGTCCTAAGGATACATTAAGGTGTTAGGTATATTAATATTAAGAAAAGCATGCCATAGGTATACCATTAACGCGTATAGGTCTATAACAAAATGCTATTTACCTATCTACGCACGTCGAAAAAATTGAAAAGAAAATCCATTATTTACCTGTTTAGGCACCCACCTTACAATACCACCCACCCCACAAACACAGGCATATGCAGATTTTGCAATTCAGACATACAACATTGGTCTCGAATAAATGATGACGTTATAATTTAAATTAAAGCTAATTAAAAATAATATTATTTAATTTATAATATCATGGCTCAACTGTATTTGTTGCACTTTCAATTTCAGACAAATCACAAAATGCTGTACATTTTTAATTGCATATTGAAAAAAAGATTAAAAAATATTACATTTTAATACGTTTTTAGGTTATTATTAATAATAATAACCAGATTTTGAGATTTTCCAGGTCAACTTTTGATGATTTCCTACGATATATAGAGTTTAAGATAAGTGCGATGAGGAGTTAATTCATGTTATGTATATATAAATTAGATAAAAAATTAAATTTATAAAACCTTGTTTGGAATGATCAAAAGTTCTATAAATATAGAATTATTTGAGAAACATACTGTGAATGTAATATGCAATAAAACATTTTATACATCACTTCAAAATTGATTGAATATAGATGGTATGTACCTATCTACATATTCTGATTTTCTGTTCCTTGTGAGTTTTGGATGCACAATATAGTCAATTTCACAACCAGAAGTTGAAGACTAACAGAAAAAAAACCTATAATTGGACCTATTGCAAGTAAAACAAATTGTTTTGTTTGCAATTAAAATATTTAAAGTTATTTTATTTGAGAGTATTTATAAAATGTATTCTAATCAGGGTTGCAAATATTATATTAACGTCGTGTTTATAACATTACATATGACAAAAAAACGATTGAAATTTGTGGAAAATTAAAATGGAAAACAGTGCACAGAAATAATCAAATACCACAAAACAAAACATAACGCAAAACGTAATTCATAGAATATCATTGAAAAATAAAACAAAATGAAATAATTTAAAATTAATTTACTTAAAAGTTATAATATTGGTTTTGTTAAAATATTTATTTAACGTGATTTAGCAATCTATCTTAACGATCAATCCAAAAATGTATTATATTTTGTATCCAGGCCATTTCCTGCATTAGATAATATTTTTAACGATAAACGTTAAATGCTAAAGTTGTATAACGTTTTATTTCTAAATAATGATAAATACAAAAATTGTAAACAACGTAAACCTAAATTTTATTTTCAAATGCAAGCACCTGATTCTAATATACGAAAAACGTATTTTATTAATTTTCTGTACTCTTTTTGTATGTAATATCTTTTTTTGTATTTAATATCTTTCAAAAAAATAAAATAATAAACTAAAATTTAAAAAAAATGACATAAAAAATTCAAATTAAAAAATACCTTTTAGATATTTTTATTTTATAATCTATTTCTTGACATTAAAATATTTAAAAAAAGATTGTTATAGTGCTTTTACCTATAGTCATCATATTATAACTTATACTTTACTGAAAACCAATTGTAATTTTTTTGAAAATCATTGACTCTTATCTATCTTAGACTTTAATAAGTATATATAATTCCAAAGAATTCAAACATGTGTAAATAAATGTGAAACCTAATACATAGTATCATATACAATTTCATAATTTGTGTACACAACTGTGTACGTGGTAGAATGTATTTACAATGTATGCTAGAACTTGATAGAAATCGGATAAAAATACCATTCTTAGAAGATCTATCTTTTATGATAAAGCACGAAAATAATGTTTAATTATTATGATGTATCTATATTTTTTTTTGTTTTCAAAAGACAATGTGTTTGTATTTCGTGGACATTTACACTAGTATGAAATTAGAACACGATAATGGAGAATTTAAACAGTTGAACAATCGAGCAATATGTGTTATAATGTATAAGCTGTATAGTGGAATAAGCAATCGTTTTTAAATTATAAGCAGAATATACGCAGTGCTGAATTACTATACCGATAAAAAATACTTTGTTTTTATTATTTAGAGAGACAAAGAAAACGTGTCCGCAAAAATAAAGTGATAAATACAGATCTAACGAATAGTATGTGACCTACACGTTTTGTAAAAGTATCTTATACATCACATACAGGAATATATTGTAATGAAAACAAGATTAAAACTTGGCGTGAATATTATTATGTCTATGATATAGATTGTAACATTTAGGTACTATTTTGTTTAGTATTTAAAACATGAAATTCATATATAATAATAAAAAGAGGGAAATAGATAACCGTTCTGTTGTAGAGTAGGAGTCAAGTGTACCTTGCCATTGAGTAGATCATTGTAATAGATGTGTTCAATTTGAATTTAATGATAAATCAAAACATATGAAAAACGATTTTGAGCGGGGGCGATTTTTCAGCCTATTATCATATAAATAAATTGTTGTTAATAATTATAGTAATTTATTTTACTATTATTAATAGGGTATAAACTATAATTAATAGGCAATAGCATAAAATTAATCTAAATATTCTAAAAATATGAATGTGTATGCACATAATAAAATATAATAAGATACGTAAAAGTTTTAAATCCTTACAAAAATATTTTTGAATTACAACAAAATAATTAAAATTGATTCTTCGTTTAAATAAGTATCTAATGACATCCAAATTTGAACTTCAAATGTTTAAAAAAATTAATCGAGCAAAATATTTTTAATATATTTTAATAGGTAGATAGCTAAAGTAGCAACATACGATGTGGGTTTTTGTATTCAGTTTTTAAGCTTATTGACCAAGCGAATATTTTTTTATCAATATTATAGAAAAAAAACTGATGTCAAATTTCTATAAAACTATAAATAGCTCAAAGAGTCAAAATATTTTAAAAATTTTATCGTGTGTATAAATTTAAACATTTGGTGAAAATTTCAAGTATCTGTGGTTGTTCATTTATTTGTTATACTAAAAATACAATTAATTATTATACCTAGTGTTTAATTTATTTTCTTTATTTTAAGAGATTTGATTATAAAACGTACATTTGGATTATTTTTAAATTTTAAATTAAATCACGACGTACAAGGTTTTAATGAACATAATAAACATTGTTAATCTTTTATAAACTGTTATAAGATATTAAAATAATTTAAAAAATTTGAAAATAATTATATCTAAGCGCGGTCATACGCTCAACTGCGGAAACGCTCTGAGTGTACGTACCGGCCGGAGTTGCTAGTTCCCGGATGGGTGACTACCCGGGTTTTTAGCAACAAATCCTTGCCACACATACAAAAAACGTGTTCCAACTCAACCTTTCCTCAACCCACAATAAAAAACCTACTATAAAACCTACAAACCAGGCTAATGACCTCAGTAGTTGAAGCCTTAATTCTAATAAAAAAAAAAAAAAAAATTATATCTAATAGAATCTTAAATGTTGGATTGTATTTTTCGAACATACATTACGTATAAATTATCTGTTTTGGAAATGGCCGAAAATGTTACGATTTTGTATATTAACAGAAATGGTGGTATAAACACGGAAATACGCTTTACACCGCGCGGCGTGACGAGTTGAAAAAATCTAAAAATCTGATCATTTGGCCGGGTTTAAGTTAGTCCACAGGACATGCCATACTAGGAAGTGCTTTAGTTAAAAAAAAATATTAAACCATTTTCATACTTAAAAAAATGGACGAAAGCCCTCACGCATAGGTATACACTAAAAGCAAAGGATGGTTAAAATCTGTAGTACAATAAACACACACAATATACATACTAAAAAGATCGATTCGGATACTACAAGAGACAACACTTGTGATTATTGCTCACAGTGTGTAAATCATTATCTACATATTCTAACAATATACCCTACGAAAAAAATATGTATTATACAGAGGACTTCGTCGTATTTCGTTGTGCGCACACACAAATTAACCAAGCACTTATTTTTATATTGACGTATTTACAAGTGACAATTTATTTCATTTATCGTATATCGGTAAGACTTGTTGAGGGGAATTTACATACAATTTTTAGGTTCATACTACACATTTAAATATTAATTTTACACACCTGAATAGGGGCTAAATTAGCCTTAAGCTACACTTATATAAATCAGTTACCTCCTACCAAATTATTTTTTTTAATTTTTAGTTTATATTATGTTCATCGAGAACGTTTTTAAAATCATAATAAATGTTACTCTTTATAATAATAATAAACACAATAATTGTGACAGTACAGTGGTGCTCAGTTAATTATATTATAAAAAAAAAAAAAAAACATTATTTAGTAAAAAATAAAAACATACAATGTGACATATCATGTTTACACTTCTCACATATGTACACTACCTACATAACTATTCCATCGTTTAACTATATTAGAAACATTAGAGATTTTATATACGCCGTAAGTTGAATGCAATAGTACCTATTGTAAATTCTGTTAACTAAACAATATTTTCTGCACAGTAGTTTCGATAAAAATTATCTCTGTCAAATGAAACGATAGCTTTTTAAATTATAAAAAACTAACTATTGCATAAAAAGTTTTTATTCGATAATATTAAGTTCAAAATTGTTTTAAAACTAGGGGAACAAAAAAAAAATTAAATCATATTATTTATTGTTGTGTTAACGTATTTATGAGGATTAGTTTCTCTTGATAATAATATAAGTACTCTAATTAGGTTTTATCTGCAACCATAATTGAAGACGCACAATATTCTTTATCATATAATAAGAAAAAAAGATAAATACTTAATTTTTATAAAAATTCCAAAAAGTGACATTTGTTTAATCGAGAACGAGAAAACGATTTCTATTATGGTAAAATAAACTTTTCCTGGTAACTGAAATATTAAAAAACAATTTATTGCCTTACACCACAAATAAAAAATGATAATCATCAAGTTATAATATTACAATGATTGTTGAAATAACACCAAAAATAACCAGTACTCATAGACAGTCATGGAAAAATACATAGGTATAATATGGGAAACTAAAAATTGTATTTGTAATTAACAACAAATTGTGTATAATAGGTACCTATATAAATATTAAATTTGAAAAAACCGGTTAAATAGTTCAGCTGTATAGAAGGTTTTGAATGTAACTGGCCATTGAGTAAGACATTGTAATAAAAGTGTTAAATTTGATTTAAATTATAACTTATAAAGAGAGACGCACTGAGACTGTGCATTTATAAGCAGCTATTTATTTAAGCACAATATTATAGTAATTTATATTTCCTAGCTAGAATTAGTAAAAAATATAAGACAGTACAGTACAGTACAGTACAAATAAAGTATTTGATTTTGTTTTTGTAATCCAACTTTTAATTCATTGTACTAGTAAACACACAGACTTCTGTAACAATTAAAATAACATTTTTTAGAAAATTAATTTTAATAATGGTTAGTATCTATATTACCATATTTTATATTGTATAGACTATAATTTGGAAACTTTTAGTGACAGTATTTGATCTTACAATTCTTGGTGAAGTAGATAAATCATTATACTTCTTCCATGTGTTGATTGCATTTCTCCAACAATATGTTATATAATGACCAACAGCTTGTAGTTTTTTTTTTTTTGAGGTGGGTGGAATAAAATTAATAAATACTCGAAGATTATAAATCTGCTGTTGAACAGTTACTGTTTTAGGAATATCATACAACACTGTAGAAATATTCAAGTTCTCATTACTTGTCTTTTTTGTAGTCAGTGGTAAATATAGCTCAATAAGAATTGAATTTTTTTTTCCAAGTCCTCTTCAATCTTCATAATTTACTTCAGTATCATATAATACACAGTCATAAGCGTTAACATTAGCACTAATATTTAAGTCCTTAATTGTTTTATTTTCTTTATTATCACCTATTACATAATTATCAATATCAATTTCATCTTTTAATGCATAAAGTGTGCTTCTGATTATATTCATAGAACCAACAATTGGATTTATGTGAATTTTCAAAAATTGATCAATTCGTAAAGATAAACTTTTAGGTTTAAAAACGTTGGGTTTCAAATCATTGAACAAACTCTCTAAAGCTGTGCTAGTTTCAGTGATGTTATCATATTTAAATATGGGAACCATAACTGCAGACCATGTCGGTATTAATTGTACGCATGTACTATCTCTAGAGTTTCTTTCCTTTTGGTTCAGGATTTTAAAGGTTTTAATGCTTTTTCTATCAGGAATGATTTAAACAACTAATTAACAGTCCAGTAATTTTAAATTTAATTGGATTTGGAATATCCAGCAGAAATACTTGTAATTCTAATTTGTTCTATAAACCTAAATTTAAAACAAATTTTGGCAATAATTCATTTTTTTCAAGAGATCTTTAAGCACCAATAAAATCTTTACTGTCTTGGGTCTTTTGGTTGATTTAAAGTCTTTAAAGCTGAAACTTTGTTATTTTTTAAACACATTACTTAATCATTTGGTTTTTATTTTTATAAAGGTAATCAATTATTTTTTTTATCTTTCTGATAGTTTTATTTCTATTATTATTATTATGTCTATTAGTTTCCATGTGTCATTAGTTTTATATTATTTTGTAATGTTTTGTTAAAATGCTTAAACCCGTTGATTAATATAAAAAATAATTTATAATAATATTGTAATAAAAAAATGATATGTCATTGCGTGATCAAAGAACATAGAGTTAAAAATGTCTAGGGGAGGAGGGACAATGACTTCTTTGCCCAATATCCTTGCGACCACCCTTGTTTTTACTAAAATATAATAGCATTGATTTTTTCTCAAAATATTTGACGTGTAATATATGTTTTAGTAAATATAAATTAATACCTATACCTAAATATTTTATTTGATGAACGATTTGCATTACTATTATTATTTGTATACACCCACCGGCCACCATGTGTTTACACCCTTTAACACAATAAACGATCGTTTCTATTTATGCAACATGCATAATCTAATATAATATAATATGTTATATAGGTTGTATATTATACTGTTTGTAATATTTACTGAGTATCGATAATTTATTAGGGTGGACAACATTGGACTATTTATATGTTTGAATAATAACTACATATATATTAATTCGAGAATTTAAACCCAAATTCGTATCGCATTAAAACACATCAGTGCCCACGCACTTTAATACATCACGTAGCTTAAATAATATTTATTAATAATTTTATCCTCAAATACATGTAATCATAACTAGGTCAGTACAAAATATTAGTACGATGTAGTCCTCGTCCACACTTCCAAGTACCTAATATATATATTTGTAGTGGCGCAATTTCAAATTGGATGTTAGAGAAAAACATCATCCTATGGACATATTATATTAATTAATAGATTAGGGCACATAATAAACCACCGTTCGGCGTTTACATAGAATATATTTCATCAGACATTTTTTATTTATGCTTTTATTAGATTATATTAGTATAATGTTCTACGCGGCGTTAACACTAAACAATTGCCAGGCCGATAATAACAATTTGCAGATACTACATTTTAACATCACAACAGTTATACTCGCAATTTATAGACTTATTTTTAAAATTAAAATTTTTTTTTTAATTCTTGAACACTAAAAATGTTTGTATCCCTTCATATAAGTACAGTGCGGACGTTCATCGTTTCCTCGATAAGTTTACACGCTATATACCAAATCAATTTATACAGTCTTATGTACCGTATTATTATTTTACGTGTATTGTTAATATATATATAATATAATCACTAGTAAAACAACAAACAAGATACTCCAATCAAGAAGATCATATCCAAAACAAATCAAACGAAGCTATCACTAAATCATTTAGTAAATTTAATCAAAAATATTACAGCAACCACAGACACAAAAATTGCATCACCAATATAATAAAGTTTTTAAACTATCTAAAATCCAAAATTATTATAAAATTTTTTCTAATATAAAAGCACAATGTAAAAGGCTATCTAAATTAAATTACAGTTCCTATAATACCTTTACTTAAAATAATTTAATAAATAACCATAAAAGCTTTTGGCACCACATGAAAAAGTTAAAACATAAGGAAGACCTACTAAATCTTATAAATTATGGTATTTTAAAATCCAGCAATCTGATCAAAATTTCTAATATGTTTAGTGACTACTTTTCCTCATATACTCCACACCTCAACAATCTATACCTA